>JASDQU010100011.1:428597-467576 GCA_032191745.1 Picea mariana
CTTAACTGGTGTGAGTTTCCCTCCTCCAATCAGCTTAGAAGTCATCTTGCGCAGGACAGACTTGGAGCGTTTCAAGGTCAATTAGTATTTAGTTTACTGCTTTTATTAAGTAGTTTAATATAGACATAATTTTGATTTGTTTTAATTTCAGTTAGTTTACTTCTTATTCATAAATATTAAAATCAAAAAAGAGTTACCTTTGCTGTCTTAGGACTGCAAGCAAATTGGTTTCACAGGTTTATTCAAATCTGTAGTTTGTATGTAATGTATATTTGTGAATAAATTGTAATTAAATTGATAATTAGTAGTTGATTTGAGTTATTATAAGAGTAATTTGTAGTTTGTAGATAGAATAGTGAGTAGTTTATAATTAGTTTAGTATAGTTAGTTTAAGTTTGTTTTATTAGTTTCTAGTTTCCTTAGTTTTAGTTTAACTTCTTTCATTTAATTAGTTAGTTTGTTTTAATTTGTTTTATTAGTTTCTAGTTTCCTTAGTTTAGATTACTTAGCTCAGATCAATTTTTCTCTTTGGTTTTCTTAGGATACCTTAGAGTGGCCAACGGAGCCGTTAAACTCGTCAGGGTGGTTCATTCCAAATGGCTTGGGTTATTTAGACAACCCCGAACCGGTTCCACTCTTCCAGTTGATGGATGGACTGTTTTGCCCGTCAACAAATGGCACTAGAAGGAGGGCCTAAGCTTAATTAATGGCATGAGGTGGTTGCAAGGCTCCTCCCCCACCTAATCGCACACCCATAGTGACTAGAAGTCGTTCACAAGATAATATCCCCCCTCAAACAGCAACTACTTCAACCGAAGATCCTCATATCATAGTTGAACCAGCAACCCCTAATCCTACAGGTGGGGATATACAAGAAATTTTTAGACAATCTCTTATTAAATCACATAAAGCCTTTGCTATCCTTAGGCAACCTCATTGCCCGTGGAGCCAACCTTTAGACTTCTCCAAAGTCAGAGACCAATTAGGTGATATAGATCCCACTGTGAATCCTACGGATTCGAACACAAATCCTACTGCAGGAGGATCTGGGATACCTCCTTCTCCTCCTCCTTCACCACCTCCCTCATCTCCTTCCTCTTCAGGGGGAGATTCTTCTTCAGATGAAGGCAATCCACCTTCACGTCCTCTTACACCCACTACCCCAATGGCTAATCAGAACAACCTTGCTAGACCCTGGTTAGACCAAGATGTTGTAGCTGTACCTGGGCCTCAGCATCCTTTGCCTAAGCATCCGGAAAAATGGCTTACTAAGTTTGATCCCAATTCTAAATAGATAGCGGAAGACCATANTAGACATCAGACTCTGCAATGTTGAACATGAAGATGTAGTCTGTAGGTTATTCCCTTACACCTTTGAGGGTAATGCGTCCACTTGGTATTTCTTCCAACAGCCTCGCACTATAGTATCTTGGGAAAAGTTTGAGTCAATTTTCTTAGAAAAGTTCAGAGATGGAAAACCTCTGGAAGTCTTAGTCATGGATCTCTCAAACTTAAAAATGAATGCTAAAGAAAAAGTCAAGGATTTTAATCAAAGATTTTTGACCCTTAAGAATAGAATCCTTGCAGACTCTATGCCTGCAGAAAGCCTTGTGATAGCTTATTACACCAAAGCCCTACATCAAAGTATAGCTATTTGGGTGAAAAGATCCAAAAAGGAAACGTTGTTAGAAGCCTTTGAAGAGGCTGCTCAAATTGAAAAGGATATACTTAGCCTTAAAGATTCCTCTAGCAGCGAGTCTGAGACTGTTTCTTCTTCCAAGAAAAAGATTGAAATTCTTCCCAGGCCTACACAAAACATAAAACAACCCAAAAAATTTGATTTGGAAAACTTAACCAAAGTCCTACAGAAGTTATCTAATCAAGTCATAGATTTAAAAAGGTCAACTGAAGAGGCTTCTTCGAGTAAAGGACCCTACAAGCCTCCTTTCCGAAAACCCTTTCAAACAAACCGACCCAATCCTAACCCTGAAGGCATGAACCTAGAAAGTTTGCAATATGCTCTTCAATCGATTCTAGGAGCCCAGGATGACTTGATCCCTCCCAATTTTCCTCAAGAGGAAGTCGAGCTGGAAACAACCCAAAAAGAAGAGTCTTCTCCAAATATTTTTGGTCACCTCTCTGATAGTATCTTCCAAGCTAACTTTGAGACCGTGCACCCTTACAACACTAGGAGCAAGACCACAAACAAACCTCCTGCCGATAACACTACAACTTTACCTTCAAAGCCATCTAAATCAGTGGAAATTAAACAGAGTAATGCTAGCCCTAAATTAGATTATGATATTGTAGAAGATCTTAAGAAATTACGGGCTAACATTTCTATTTATGAGTTGTTGAAATTTCCATTCTTGTTACAGAGGATGTTGCAGAATATTTTAGATAATGGCAAGAATGGTAATTCAAATGGTAGTAAGGTTGTACAAAGCAAAGTGCCACAAAAGACTTCCACAAAAGATAATCCTGGTTCTCATGACAAAGGAAGCCTTCCTGTATCAAATGTAAATAATGTAAATAACAATGTAAATAGTGTAAATAATTCAGATAAAGTAGTCTTAGAAAATGCAAGTAAGAAACCACAAGCAACAACTCTAAGTACTCGCAAGAATGTACCTCCTTTTCTTTTAACTTTCAAAATATTCAACAGAAATGTGCATAATTGCATGGTTGACTCGGGAGCATCATCAAATGTGATGCCTTGGTCAGTCTGCCAAAAAATAAACGCTGAAGTAGAACCATCTTCTTTGAAAATAATACAACTCGATCGGACTAATGTAAAAGTTATGGGCGAATTGAAAAATGTTTTGATTAGATTATCATCTAACCCAAAAGTTCATCAGTTTATTGATATAATTGTGGTGGATATTCCGGAAGTATATGGCATGTTTTTTAGCAGGGACTGGTCAGAGCAGCTGCATGGTTACTTCGCAATGGACTGGTCTCACTTATGGCTTCCAGAGAATGGTAAGCCCAACAAGATCAGGGTGAACCGTGAGCGTTACCTCAAGCTCACAGTAATAGACTTGAATGACCCCAATGAGCCATACACACCTCCGACAGATTCACCTGAAATCCAAGGGATGGACACCTACTTCGGAAATTTCATGGCTGATATTTCACCTATCAACGATCCACAACAACAATCCGAGATCAACGCAAATACGCAACCAACAGCTTCTATCCAACAATCTTGCGAATCTGATGCAAATCAAATTTGGTCTCTATACTTTGACGGTTCCAAGTCAAAAGAAGGAGTTGGCGCAGGCTGCATCATCATTGATCCGGCAGGTAATAAAACATTATTGGCTTGTAGATTAGAGTTTGAATGTACTAACAATATTGCGGAATATGAGGCTTTGTTACAAGGTCTTAGAAAAGCCTTAGACATGCACATTCAAAATCTAATTGTATTTGGCGACTCTGAGATAGTGGTCAGGCAGGTAAGAAATTCTATACATTGTCTTACCCCGCATCTCCAGTGTTACCAATCTGAGGTATGGAGTTTAATAAACAAATTTTCTGCTTTTAATATAAACTCTATTCCTAGATCAAGTAATGTTGAAGCATATATACTTGCTAATGTTGCCTCTAAAATTCTTCCTGCAGATGGTTTATCCCCAAGCGCATTCTCCGTGGAGCTATTATTTCGACCATCCATTCCTGACAATATCACGAACTGGAGGATATTTGAAGATGATCAGCAGATCATCATCTTTCTGCACATGGAAGAAACCTTTCAAGGCACCGTGATAGATGAACAAACCCATGATGACAATTTACATGACTTTACGGTAATACCTAATCCGAAATCTCCCGAAGCTCTTTCGGACATGGTAAATTTCATACCCAAATCTGTTGTTAGACTAGAAAAGTTTTACGATTTTGAAGATAAATTCAAAAAGACGGTCAACTGCAAAACAAATAGTTCCTCGTTGTCTTATGAAAAGGTTAATCTAGGAACTAATGAAAATCCTCAATGCATCAATCTAGGCTTGGGATGTAGTAAACAAGAAAAAGCTTCTTTTGTCAAATTATTTAAGGAATTCAAGGATGTCTTTGCTTGGACCTATGACGATCTTAAAACATTCAATCCTAATATTATTCAGCATGTCATCCCGATGAAGCCCCAAACCTTGCCCTTCCAATAGAAATTGAGGAAAATGCATCCTAAGTTAGAACCGACCGTACAAAAAGAATTGAATAAACTCCTTAGTGCTAAAATAATTTTTCCCGTTAGACATACTCAATGGGTATCCAACCTCGTCCCAGTGCGGAAGAAAAGTGGGGAAATTCGACTTTGTGTTGATTTCCGGAACCTCAACAAAGCATCTGATAAAGATAATTATCCTGTCCCTCCCATGGAACAGATACTACAACAAGTATCGGGTTCCGAGAGGCTGTCCTTATTGGATGGTTTCTCGGGATACAACCAAGTTTTAATGTCTCTGTCAGACCAGTTGAAAACTACCTTCTGTACCCCGTGGGGCACTTATGCTTATCGCAAAATGCCCTTTGGATTGATTAACGCCGGTGCTACCTTTCAGAGAGCAATGGATATTGCTTTTAGAGGGTTGATCAATCACTTTGTAGTAGTCTACCTAGATGATGTGACCGTTTACTCCAAAAACAAAAACGATCATCTAGCTCACCTACGAGTTGTTCTTCTACGATGTCGTAAATACGGCATCTCCTTGAACCCTAAGAAGTCCATTTTCGCAGTAGAACAGGGTAAACTGCTAGGTTTTATTGTGTCTAGTGATGGAATGATTATTGATCCCGAGAGGACCCAGGTCATTGCCAAACTTCCCCCTCCGACCACCAAGAAATCCATGCAGTCCTTTTTGGGTCAGATCAATTTCGTGAGAAGATTTGTCCCCTGTTTCTCCGAAATGGTCAGACCTCTGCAAAACCTGATTAAAAAGGACACGCAATATCACTGGAGACCTAATGAAAACAAAGCTTTCAATGATATAAGGAAGGCCATAATCGACGCTCCGTCTCTCATGAGCCCCGATTTCTCTCAAGATTTCACACTTTATACTTTTGCCTCCGATCATTCCTATGCCGCAGTCCTAACTCAAAAGAACTCTGAAAACAACGAAGTACCCATCGCATTTATGAGCTCTGCTTTCAAAGGTGCTGAACTTAACTACCCAACAGTTGATCGACAAGCCTACGCTGTCTTCAAGGCAGTTAAGCATTTCCGGTCAGATCTTTTTAAGTCGAGGACGAAGATCATTGTCCCCTACCCTGCCGTTAGGAACTTGTTAGTGCAAAAGGAGTTAGGAGAGAAAAGAGCCAACTGGGTCACCTCCTTGCAGGAGTATGACCTAGAGATCACTCCAGCCCGGATCGTGAGAGGCCAAGGGTTATGTAAATTGGTAGTTGATTCAGAAACTGAACAAAAAGAAGTCAGTGACTCGTCAGACCTAGAACAACACGATCAGAATATGATTTGTTGCACACAAAACTCCACGAGCCCCTAGTACGATGATATTAGACACTGTCTTCAACATGGATCAGCACCTCGTCACCTTGACCCTGCCAAGAGAATAGATTTGAGATTAAAGTCCACCTCCTTCCATCTAGTCAACGGTATACTGTTTCGTCAAAATCTTGACGGTGTACTAATGCGTTGTCTTGAAAAGGACGAAGCAGAGAAAGTCTTGCTTGAGTTGCACGTGGGAGAAGCTGGTGGTCACTTCGGTGGCGACACCACTGCGCATAAAGTCTTAAGAGCCGATTACTACTGGCCAACACTCTTTAGAGACGCCCATGCCTTATGTCGAAAATGTATCATTTGTCAAAAAGCATCGGGGCGATTGCAAAAACTAGCCTTCCCTTTGCAACCCGTCACAGTCGATTCTCCTTTCTAGCAATGGGGCCTTGATATCATTGGTCCTATTAACCCTCCATCCTCACAGCAACACAAGTATATTGTGACAGCCACTGATTACTTTACTCGATGGTCTGAAGCCGCCGCACTAAAAATGGTTAACACAAGTCAGGTGATCACTTTTCTGAACTCAAATATCATTACTCGTTTCGGCATCCCTGATTTTTTAGTCTTTGACAACGCTTCATACTTTTCCTCTCTTGAGATGAGCGAGTTTGCCTTAGAAAAAGGAATAAATCTTAAGTATTCTGCTAGTTACTACCCCCAGGGTAATGGCTTAGCAGAATCAACCAACAAGAACTTGATCAAGATTATCAAGAGAACCGTGGATGAAAATCACAAGAATTGGCACAACGAACTACTTAATGCACCGTGGGCTGATAGGGTAACACCCAAAGCCGCTATAGGTAACTCTCCCTTTTTCCTTGTTTATGGCAGAGAAGCCATTCTGCCACCTCATATTCTTCTTCTGTCGCTCCAATTGTCACAAAAAGTCCAAGAAGAAGAATGTCCCCCTTTAGAAAGTCGCATTAACGCTCTAATGAAGCTGGAAGAGGTAAGAACTCAAGCCAATCATAAGCTAAACCAACATCAAAAACTAATTAAAAGCTGGTTTGATTCTAGTTCTGCTTCTGATAGAAATTTTGAAGTAGGCGATCTCGTTCTAAAGTGGGACAAACCGCATGAAGGGAAGGGTTAACACACTAAATTTCAAAATCTGTGGCTTGGGCCATTTCTGATTGCTGAAAAGTTGGGTCCTAGTTCGTTTCATTTGCAGAGTCTTGATGGGCAGCTTGACACCTACCCGGTGAATGGCCAAGCCCTGAAAAGATACTTTGCCTGATTTTCACCTTTGTATATTATGTAGATATTTCCTTTTGTTTTCATTTTTGCTTTTGTTTTCATTTTGGTTTTAATTTGACTGATAAGTTTTGTGTGTTTGCGTGAGTTTTCAAAACATATGCATGCTTGTACACTGAGCTATTCAGACATAGACCATAGAAAAATCTCTTCGCTGAAATAACTTCTGAAAGATTGTACAAACATCAATGGTATGTATTTCTGAAAATGATATTGAAAAATGTTGTTTGAAAGAAGTTTACTATTTCAGTCTCTAAGTGAAGTTTGTTATGGTTATCTTTATCTTTTTACGCTGTCCCTTTTTCGTAAAGGAATGAATCAAAAGGATGTCTCCCTGTCAAAGTAAGTTGTTTTAGAAATAAAACATTTCTGGAGCTGAATAAAGGACAATATTAAAAATTTTTGATGAGGTCTGAAAATATGGTAAGATATCAAGATTTTTCAACGTCGCCCTGCTCAGCTATCTATAAAAAGAAAAGAAAAAAATAAATAAATAAAATATTAATATGAGCTGTGGGAAGTGTTTGTAAACCCGTCGGGATACTGAACAGGTCCGCTGGTAGCGGGGCAATGCAAGCATGGCGCCAAGACAACTTCGCCGGGGTACTGAATAGGCCTGCTGGCAGCGAAACAATGTCGGGTAAATGAAAATCTGTAAAATTATATGAAGCCTTCTTTAAAAGTCCTTATTCTAATCTAGAGCTTCTTGACAGGATACAGACGTTCGAGTGGGTTAAATGGCAACCCTGTCGAGGCTATGGACGCCTGCTGGCAGCAGTGGCCATGCCAACAGTATTGAATATTTTATCATAAAAATCATGACTTGCTGATCTTTAAGACTGTTATTGGTTTGCATCTTTTAAAACTTCACTAGAAAAGATAGTTGATAATGATGTAGTACGATTTTTGGTTGTTATTTCAAGTTGAATTTTTCTTCGTTGTCCTGTTTCTGAATTCATGTTTATGACAGAGATAACTGCTTCGCCGAACGTGTCRCCATTGTTGGCAGCCAATAATTATTTTTTTATTGCTCTTATAAAATGCTGCCTACACCCCTTGTCTCATTAAATACAAAGTATCGTCGCATCGCGCTTCTAGACTTTGTCTCATTTTACGACAATTGCAATGTGTTCTCGATTTGATTTTCACAACTGTAAGTGTGAAAACACCTCTTTCATCGTTTGGACTGTAGTCGTCTTTTATCGATTTCTCCAAAAGACACTTGACCACTGGTTTATCACATGATTGCTAAAGATTTTCTCGAACTTATATCCTTGAGCATTATCTTACCTTGATTGCGCATTTGGATTTGTTTGATTGCTGAGTCTTTGGGCATAAAACTTATTGGTTTCATTCTGATCTTATGAAAGTTGTAATGCATTTAGTCTTATTGCTTTTATCCTTATTGCTATGGGCTTTTCACTCAGTTATTATATGAGGAATTTTGGATCATAGTATTCTCAAGACTTTGGAACACACACACTTCAATGTGCAACGGATACGTTTAGGAAGTTGATTCAAGAGATAGCAATGGTTTAAAGGCGCAAAGATTAATTATATGGGACCTTACAAATTAGTGCTTGGTATATCATTTGGTAATGTGATAATACGGTGAATGATTCTCATGTATTGGCATTGATTGTTTTTAAACCTTGATGTTGAACGATTCGCTGACACGATACATGATGGATATGGTGGTAGATCGAGCTGAACACTTGGCATGCGTATAACATATGGTATTGGTTATGCTCCAGTTGACTGGCACGTTAATATGATTACACACTGATTTCCTGGCCGATATGCATGGTATAAACGATCATGTTTTGATAACACTGTACTCAGTTAATTAATACAGTGCGTGGCAGTGGTAATCCCACCACCTTCGCACGCATGCAGTTATTTCCGGTCTATTCGAGCTTTCAAGCCATCAAACCTATTGTTTTTCAACTCGGTGCATTGTTTCATTCAGTTTGAACCCTACCATGTACAGAGGTTATGGCTCCTGTTGTAAGGGCCAAACCCAACGGCAGCCAAGCGCTGTTAACATTTGATGGCGCGTATAGCGATCTCGAAGAATTCGGGTGGCTTGCCTTCATCAAGAAATTTGATGGTTACGACATCACTGTGTCTCGGCAGTTTGATTTATCGTTCGATGGCTACAGAGCCAAAGTTGGAGATGTCCAGCTTGAAGTCACTGAACAATCCCTCAGCTCTGCGACTGGCCTGCCTGTCAAGGGACAAAAATGGTCGAAAAGCTGTAAGGTTAAGGATGTCCCGTGGACATTACTGTTTCAATCTCGCACAGTGAATTCATGCGACTGAGGCTTACCGGCGAAGATGTTGAAACCTCGCTGGTATGATCTCTTGATGATTATCAAGCAATTTGTTACTTGTGAAGGCAGGTACGGGTTCGTGTTCCTATTTCACCTACGCTTGTTAATGATTTTTATGGGTTTTGGGCTTAGTATGCCACACTACTTGCACCGAAGTCTGTTCAAAATGGCTAAGAGGTATAAGCGTAGCCATGCTGACACTAGCCTTTTCCATGTTGGGTTAATTAAGATGATTTTTGTTTATGAATTGGGGTTACGTTGTGATTCCTAGCGTGATTTTCTCAGCCACAACGGTTTTGAAGGATCGCATCCTCCACATGTGGATAAGCCCATGATTGCCAAGAAAAAACCTACCCCTGTGCCTTATAATGTTCTGCTACCCAAACCTAAACCCGACTCACCTTTTAATTCACCTCTGGCTATGACTGAGCAGACCGAAGTTGCTAAAGCTACAACCCGTAAGACAAGAGCAAAGACTGGTGCTAATACTAGATGCAAGAAGAACGCAAGGCTGATCTCTCGCATGGCGAGGAATAAACCCAAACCCCCTGTGCAGTTAGAACCTATCGCAGTCAGCGAAGACTCGGATTCTTAAGTGGAACGATTTCTCACCGAGGAATACCCTTACTCCGAGGGTTTGTGTAACAAAACTCCTTACGATTTTGTTAAGAACTTACCTCCTTACCTGCGTGATGACCCTGAATTTCCTGGTATCGAACCACCTCGTGAAACTCTCGGGGAATCATCAAAACCCCCTCCTGTTCAGGCTATTACACCACCTTGCGATCAGTGTGGACTGTGGTTAGAGAGATACTATTTGGATTTCCCAACATTGCAATCCAAAATTCACGATTTGGAAAGCCAAGTGGCGAAGCTCACTGGTCAGAATGCAATGATGCAACCCAACGACAAGAAACAACGAACTGCTGGGACAATCCTGTTCAAAAATATTGAGTCTGCTACAGCTATTGTCAATTCAAGATTGACATAGTCTCAGCACCTGTGATGGTATAGTTCTCGATCATTTATATGACACCCTGCTCTGTTACATAAGCGTGCTTCACTGTATATGATTTTGGTTTGATGTATTATTTTGTTATGGTTTAGGATCCGATTGGATTTGATTTTGATTTAATGGATCATCGAATAGATATGATTGTCCATCTTTAGTTCGATGCCCTGATTAAATTTTTTATATTTAAAAAATAGACTGTTGTTTGTGATGCAATTTTCGATGGTGTGATTTGAATCAGTTATGGGTAAAAATGATTTGAATTAGTCAGCTATTTGTGTCGTTTGAACCAAATGAAATAATTCTCTGTTGATGCATAACTGATTGCGGCTCATTCGATCTTCATTACTGCTTGAATTGGATTCGGTTTAAAGTTTCGGTTTCACTTCTATAATTGATTTAGTAAAGATTCGTATGGATTTATGAATCATGTCGAGTTTATCGCGCCTGTCTGTTGACTGTGTGGTGATCGATCACAAAATCTTTTGAGTTGATACTCCGATACGAATGATGCTATTTCATATTGCACTTTTAATTGATTGACATCATCCTGCTATAATTAGTTTATACGGTTATACCTATGAACTGTTTGAAGCTCCGCAAACAAGATCTATGGTGGGATTCTATGGATACGGTTACGCATAAAATTATTACAGTTTTCTATATTGGCAAAGGTTGAATGATATGCTAATCGATAATCATTGTTTGCAATTCCATACAGTATGGGTTACCATTGATGGCATTCATGAAGCATTCTTGTTACGATTTGATTCGGTTTTGTGCTTATTGCAAACAGAGTATTCATACTCTGTCCCGATTGTATCCTATTGGATTTGATTTGATTTAGAGGATTACTTTTATTAAATCATTTGATTATTAAAAGAGGATTGGATTCGATATAATTTGATTTGATCTGGTCTTGTTTACTATTCTAGAGCAGCTACAGAATCAGGTGATTCTGTAGCTGAGTCTATAGAGTCATTTTTTTTGTTATTATTTTCTAAATAAAATACTCCTAACTTGATCTTTGTGTCTAATACAGGAAAATTCGAATTGGTGATGGACATGAGGAGCGGTTGGAAGATATCTCAAGGATTTCTACTTGCATTTCATCTTCTTAGTTTAGGAGATTTTGGGATTATTCCCAGATTGTGTAAAACTGTTTGCTATTATTCACAAGGATGTTTTACCTTGTGAGAAAAACTTATATAAACCTATGGTTTTGTAATAATGGATCATCCTCAGTTGGGGAGAACAAGGATATGGAGTATTGATTCAAACTGGAGCAGAATTGGTGTTTTGTCATAGCTTTCCGCTTTTCAATATATCAACACTTTGTTCCATGTTTTGTATATCAGCTTGTTTATGGTTTAGTATTRCRTTAGCTATCTGAATCAAATGMAAATGATATAATCTTATTTCTGTTATCCATATTTTGTTTCTTCCAAATAGATAAAAGACATAACAGTTAATTAGTTCAATTTGTGAATCATARMTTTGTCTTCTTCATAAATCRAACTGAAATATMTAAGTTTGTTGCATAATAGGTTTCCCCTTTTGCAGGAATTTATAATCAAAAAATTGTTATGATATTATTTTATGTCTTGTTTKTCCTGTAACATACTTCAGGAAGCATTATAGCTGATCRTTTYCGAGAAGCTTAAGGGCTTAACTGGTGTGAGTTTCCCTCCTCCAATCAGCTTAGAAGTCATCTTGCGCAGGACAGACTTGGAGCGTTTCAAGGTCAATTAGTATTTAGTTTACTGCTTTTATTAAGTAGTTTAATATAGACATAATTTTGATTTGTTTTAATTTCAGTTAGTTTACTTCTTATTCATAAATCATAAAATAAAAAAAGAGTTACCTTCGCTGTCTTAGGATAGCAAGCAAGTTGGTTTCACAGGTTTATTCAAATCTGTAGTTTGTATGTAATGTATATTTGTGAATAAATTGTAATTAAATTGATAATTAGTAGTTGATTTGAGTTATTATAAGAGTAATTTGTAGTTTGTAGATAGAATAGTTAGTAGTTTATAATTAGTTTAGTATAGTTAGTTTAAGTTTGTTTTATTAGTTTCTAGTTTCCTTAGTTTTAGTTTAATTTCTTTCATTTAATTAGTTAGTTTGTTTTAATTTGTTTTATTAGTTTCTAGTTTCCTTAGTTTAGATTACTTAGCTCAGATCAATTTTTCTCTTTGGTTTTCTTAGGAGACCTTAGAGCGGCCAACGGAGCCGTTAAACTCGTCAGGGTGGTTCATTCCAAACGGCTTGGGTTATTTAGACAACCCCAGACCGGTTCCACTCTTCCAGTTGACGGATGGACTGTTTCGCCCGTCAACACGTACTCGTCGCCAAGAAAAATCAAAACTTTGTTGAATGTTTCGCGATTTCGAGGGTTGGAGAGAAGAGAGTATTGCAGTTGGATTCATGAAATTGCAAGGTCCGAAACTTTGAATCAACGAAAAGTTTAGTTGGGGAGCCATCCTTTACTTAATGCATCGAGGTTCGACATTTGGACAGTTTCGAAGACAGGAGGTCGAGGTTCTTTGCTCCAGAATTCCCGAAGTCGTGAAACAAAACACAACTGTGGAGGAGGACGCAGCCAAATATTTCAGTATTTCGGCATTTCAGGTTTAGGCGGGTTGAAAAGCCGAGAACTCGACAACAGGAATCATGGTATCGTGAAACCGAAAGTCTCGATTCGGAAAAGGGTGTGATCATATTGTTGGTTAGGAGATTTGTGTTGATGCCTAGTGTTTGATCATGTGGGCATACCTATAAGGACCTGTGGAAAACACTGTTGTGTGTGTTCGATTCCCTGAGGAGGAATCTAAGAATCAGTTTGACTCAGGGGCAGATTTAGAATGATTCTGCGTGGATCTTGGCCCGAGGGTCGGGGGTCTGCACCAGATATCATATCGCAAGCCGTTAATGTATCTATAAACTTTCTCTTCATATGTCTCTCTCTCTCTCTTCCTATCTCTAATGTTCAATTTGTAGAACTCCTCTATGTACTCCTTCATATTCAATCCTCTCTGTCTTAAGTTCTGCATCCTCCTGAACAGACTTATCTGGTAATCCTTGGGTATGAATTTTTCCTTCAACTTGGCTACCATTTGATCCCAACTCTTGATATTTTTTTTTCCTTTGCTCCTTTTGTCGGCCTCCAATTCATCCCACCACAGTGTTGCATGTACCTTTAACCTAGTGACAACATGTCTTACCTTTCTATCCTCTTCGACTTCCTCATAGTGAAAATACTTTTCCATTGATCATATCCAGTCAAGCAATTCTTAGGTGTTTAAATTTCCTTCATACATAGGAATGTAAATATTCGCTCTAGCACCCAATTTGACAACCACTCTAAGAAAGCGTTCTTTCATATCATCCTCAACTACAACTTCTTCGACTTCTACTTCTTCATTTTCTTCCTCACTGACATCTCCAGCATTAGGCACTCTCCTTTGTGTTGTCTCCATGGCATCTAGCCTTGCACACAATTCTCTCATTTCCATTTCCATAGCTTTGTTGGCTACAGGTGGATCAAAACATCTTCTATGTGGCATTGTGTTGATGCTTCTGATACCTTTACTTCTGATATCAACTTACTCCCTTTTCTTTACAGAAGTCAATTTTGTACACTCTTTGATACCACTCTCCCGCAAATCCCCTTCCCTCCAAAGGGTTTCTTGACCTCCTGGTCTTGGATCATTGAAATGTTGAGTCGGTGCAACTCCTTGGGTCCCTATGGACACCCAAAACTATTATACCCACACATAYAGGTCTCTTCCGCAAGTGACCATGTCTATGCCCATGGTTCTATCTCTTCGTAGTTTGCACTTCAGGGATATCCCGGATCCTTCTCTCAACTTTTCTTGAAGTACTCTTCTCCGAGGTTCCTAACTCCTGCCATGCATCTCCTTCGATTCGCGGGCCCCACTATGGTTYAGAATTCGTGACCTCGTGAAACTTTGGTCTTCCAGTCATGAACACTAAACCTTCCAATTCTCAAAATCCTCAATCCATTGCCATGTGCTCTCTTGTGATCAACGGTCAAGATTGAATCGCAACTTCAGAATTCGCGACTCTATTTTCGTCAAGTTTCCAACTTGACGAAACTCTGAAGTATCAAAATACTTCATGGGTCTCCTCCTCGCAACTTCACCAGATCCAATGGTGTGGAATCACTCGTCTCCCTTTGAGAACGAATCTTGTTTACTGACCTTTAGTGAAGCTTTCAAGAACTTTTTCCCTTGAAGATTTCCATCGCTCTCTTTCCCGAGCTTAACTTTCTTCAATTTCACTAGTTCCTCTGAACACTTCTTTCGACACTTAGTTGAAATATCCATTTGTGCACACCTTGCAATAGATTTACTCCACACTCACTCTTTTGTGGATGACTTCACACTCCTTGCGACTATTTTCCAAATGCTTCTATCTCCTGTGACTGAAATCACGCTATCCCTCCTGAGCTTTTGAGTCAAAATAGACTCGATCACGCACTCCTTGCAGACTCTATGCACACCTTGAACTCACTAAATGAAAAGAAACAATTGAAAATTATCTACTCCTCACAGTTACTCATACATTCAACAAAGAAAATGTGGTCATGGATACAAGAAAAAAAATAACAGAGAATTGAAAAAATAACAGAAAATCTACCATTCATTCAGATAGACACATAACAACGCACATTTGGGACAATGTTCTTCTATTATATTCATCCAACCAAAACTTACATACATTCACCCAACATTTCCTTGTATCTCCCAGCTCTTAGCTTACAATGACAATCTACACACTAGATTCAACCGCAACAACCATCAACAAAAACTACTGATAAATATTACAATGATTTATACAAAGGGACTCTATTGAGTCTTTCCCTCCAACTACTCTATGCTATCTTAATGGAATTGAATTCTAACAATTACTTAACATTTATTACAATAAATATCGAGTCAGACAGATAAGAGTGCAAGCTCCAAATATGTATTTCTATTCGATTCATTAAAGAAAAATATATTCCCCATCGATCTTACGCGATGGCTCAACCTACGAGCATTAAAGACATTCATAAATCAAAAGTTTTGTTAGATATCACATTAATACATTGATCTTTTTGAAATTCAAAATGTTTCAAAATATGCGCTAGTGTGCCCAACTCTCTTCCATGATTGTACTTTGTTGGCGATGCTCTTGCATCACCGTGAAATTGCGAGGCTAGTGAGGAATCATATCCAAGTAGCTGTGATAAAAATTTCATCTTGTGGGTCATTGTAGTTTTGGAGTTACACTTTGTGGAAAATAGGGTTTTTGGCTAGTCCTGAAACTAGTCTAAAACATGTGTTTCAGGTACAAATGTCATAACTTCTTCATACCAGATCCAAATTTAGTATGACCAAATGTATTGGTTAGATTGCAGTATTTAGTATTCTGTGTACCATTTTGAGATCCATACAACAAATATTCCATGCGGGGCACACTCTACAAGGTCGCTCTCTAGAATAAGCTCGAATTCAATAAGGTATGCCATTTTTTCTATAACTCCTTTTCTGATAGGTTCCAAGTAGTGAAACCTGAAAGATTTTTATAAATGACACTAAAGAAAATTTTGTACTATTTTCAGATCTTTATTCATTACATGTACATAGTC
This sequence comes from Picea mariana, assembly GCA_032191745.1. NCBI lineage: Eukaryota > Viridiplantae > Streptophyta > Pinopsida > Pinales > Pinaceae > Picea > Picea mariana. The sequence continues at coordinate 444,374 of JASDQU010100011.1, forward strand.
ATCATTATTTCAATTTAGGGTTGTTGACTAATCCAAAATTAGTCATGTGAGACTAAAGTAAAGTTTGATGAAAATTCTAGTCTCTTGTTGGTAAAGTTAAGGATGGTTTGCAGGTATGTGGTCATATACACCAGCTCTATTACATAGTTACAAATCAGATTTGGATGATGAAATTCATAAGGAATTTTGGTTGAGGTACATGTTGGGTACATGGTTGAGACAAGTAGTTGATGAGTTGGCACATAAATGAGGTGTATAGTTGATGATGTTGGTACATCTTGACGAGTCATAGTTTATGTGTATTTGATGCAGGATTGGTACATATTTGGTGCATGGTTGATGCACTCGTTGATGGTACAGGTTGGTGCATGGTTCGTGCACTTGTTTATGGTACAGGTTGATTATAGGTTGTTTGGACATGTTATTGTGACAGGTTATTTGTACATGTTTGGTGCATGGTTGATGCATCTATTTATGGTACAGGTTGAGGTATAGTTTGATGTATGATACATTTTGGCACAGGTTATTGGTACAGGTTGTTACAGGTTGATTGGTACAAGTTTACAATAGTATATCTCACAGTTATAGTGTGATAGTGGTTCCATCATTCTACTTCTACATCAGGGCAGTTGGATGGGGCAAGGAGAGGTGGTTGTAGCCACCTTCTGATTGTAGCTAGAGAAAATAATGGGGTTGTATCCTCCTAGTTGTAGCCAGAGAATTGGGGAGTTGGAGCTTCCCTCAGGTTGTATCCTGAGAAACTTGGGGGTTGTAGCCTCCTTCTGGTTGTAGCCAGATAATTGAGGAGTTGGATCTTCCTTTAGGTTGTAGCCTGAGAAACTAGGGTTTGGAGCCTCCTTCCAGTTGCAGCCGGAAAAAAAAGGAAGTTAGTACTTCCAATGAATGTAATTCTTAAAGACATATAAGAAAAATAATTCTGTGGTTTTCTCCCACTTTGGATTTCCAAGTAAAAACACTAGTGTACTATGTATGTGTATGATTCCTCATTTTTTCATTGTTTATTTACTCTGCAACTATTGGATGATAAAGCTACATTTATATAAAACTTGCATTTTATGGTTAAAAATTATTATTTCTCTATTACTGATTCACCCCCCCTCTCAATAATCCAACAGGGGGCCTGTTGGAGATGCATTTTGATACAATTTTAAGGAAAATACTAAGTATGGAGGAGATGCACAACAACAACAAAAAAGAAGACAAGGAAGGAGTGGAGTGTGTAGTAAAGACACATTTAGGATTGAAGTGCACAATAATATCATACTTAGAGCATAATAAAGCAGGAGAACAAAATAGTAAGATAAAGAGGGAGAAAAGTAAGGACAATAGTTTGGCATGCCAAAAGTAGAAAGACGCATAAAAGTAAGAATAACAATAGTAAGGAATGAAAAATTACCATCCAGACATAAGAGAAGGAAAAAGATAGCTAAACAATAAGTCGACATGAGTTTTCATGAGTCAGAATGAGTTGTAATAGGGTTTTGGGGATAAGCATGTAAGGTTTCGATCCCTAGAGTCCATGTATAAATATGTAATGGGTTGGGAAGATAGGGTTTCATAGAGAGAGTGAGAGAATAAACCAAGAAGGTGAGAGAATCTATGCCTGAGTGTGTAGGGAAATTTGCAGAGAGAGAGGCTTGCATTACAGAACGACTAGGTAGAGTGGGGACAGATAATATGATGAATCTATTGTAACACAGTGCACAAGACTGGAATGATTACAGAAAGCATAATAAAGAATCCAATCATTGTGGACATAGCCAAAAAGTTGGGTGAACCATGTTAATTAATGTGTCTACTTGTATTTTTACGTGATTGATCATGAATGTTCTCTTTATGCATGTTAGACTACATCTGTTTGTTGTATGATCATTGCACAATAGTTATGAATGTTACAATGAATCGTTTATGTTGCAATATGTAGTGTAATGGTGCTATATAACTAAATTCACCAATCGATCAAAGAATAATAGACAACAAATCATGTGCACATAGTAGATGAATAATAATGGATAATATGATAGCCTCCCATCACTTGAATACTACAAAACGTTGGTTCCTATAGCCCCAATAGATGCCTCAGGTGAGACTTCACTTGCATGTAGGTGATTCTGAAAGGGTTTTGTTGGTTAATTAACTTGAACCTACGGTCTTAAAACTGTGCACCAACACACATGGATGCAGACAATGCAAGCATGTATTCAACAAGATCAATCCTCTCCACGATATCAAATGGTCCACAATAACGTCCTGCTAAATTTGGAAAAATCCCCAATTTAAGTGAACTCTTCTTAACTTTCAGTTTTAAGAAGACATGCTCACCCACTTTAAATTCTCTTTGTGTTCTTCCTTTGTCCACATAATGTTTATTCCTATCTTGTACAAACTTTAAATTTTGCCTTATTTTTACCATCCGTTCTTCCATTTCTATGAGTAATTTTGGCCCAACCACTATTCTGTTCGCTGGGTTTTCCCAACTCACTGGTGTGTTGCAATTTTGACTTATAATTCTTCAAATGGGATCATCTTTAAATATCCATAATACCCATTATTATAAAAAAACTTAACTAAATGTAGATAATCTTCCCACTTTGATGGTTTATCCATCACATACATCCTTAACATATATTCAATCAGATGATTAACCCTCTTTGCTTTCCCATTGGATTCTCGATGATATGTTGTGCTAAAATTTAAATAATCCCTTCCAAAAGTTTGATGTGAATTTGGGATCTCTATCAAACACAATTTCCTTGGGCACACCATGTAACCTAGAAATTTCCCTCATGTAAATCTATGTAATGTTTGCTTCCTTGTGAGTTAGCTTCACTAGAATAAAATGAGTAGCTTTAGTTAGCTTATCCACCACCACCATGATTGAATCATGCTTCTTTTTTGTTATAGGAAACTTGGTGATAAAATCAATTATCACCAATTCCCACTTCCACTCAGGATTGGGCAATGGATGTAGCAAACCAACTAGATGTATATGCTTATCCTTGACCTTTTGATATTCTAGACAACTGGATATATAATCAACTACCTCTTTCTTCATATATGGACAAAAATATTGGCTCTTGAAAAATGCAATTGTTTTCTGGTAACCTGGGTGCCCAACATAAGGATCATTATGCATTTCTCTTAGCACCATGTTTTTCATCTCTTGAGATTTAGGAACATAAAATATGCCCCTATAGATGAGGATTCCATCTATTGGATAGTTGGTTTTCATTGATGTTAATATAAGTGGTTGTCATTGATGTTAACATATGTTATGGGTGAATTTGAAGAAGTATCCAAAATTGTCCCCTTATGGTGTATCTTTAAGCATGGCCCTCACAGGGAGATGCTTTGAAGAAGTCTACAAGCAACCCATAGGTGTGGTATTGTTGCATGAAGTTGATTGAGGAATAAGGACATTAAGGACAATGTAAATGAAGGTAACAAACTATTATATGGATAGTTCTTGTCACGCAGTTTCCAATGACAAGTGGTACACCACATGGGTCCTCACGGTTGAGGAGTTATGAGGTCATGAAGCTAGAAGCCCCGAAGAATGGTCAAGAATACCCTAAATGGTTGCAAAAAGAAGTTAAAAGTCATTAATTAAATTTTTAAATAGTTATAAATAGAAATTACAAGTCGACCCTAAAGTTAAGAAAATAAGTCACATAGAGAAGTATAAATACACTTCAAAATGCCTCTCATTCTTACACACAAAAGTTCAATGATTATCTATATTTCAAGTGATCTTTTGGTTAATATTTTTGTATCATATATGAGGTAGAAAATTATGAGGTAGTGAATTCTGAGTTAGTGAAGGGAAGCAAAGAGAAAATTATACAAACTAACTTTCTGAGGTTATCAGCGGGTTGCAGTGGAGCAAGGCATGGACATTTGCAAGTCACAATAGAGAAAAGTGCAGGCATTCATGGGTGGATAGTGTGAAAGTTGTAGATCAGTGAAAAGGTCATGACAAATATGTTATTTTTGGTTTGTTGAATATGATATGCGCTAGGTTAGTCTGTTGGTATGAGATGATATGCACCAAGTCCTCTTCATGAGTAAAGTTATGTCTTTCATGTGTTTGTTGGAGGCTTGTATCATGCATGGTATGGCACATGCTTAAGGCATGTATTGGAGACCTTTTGGTACATGGTTGCACATGGTTGAGGTTCATGTCTTGGTGATATTGATACATTCTTGAGAAATATCATTGGTACTTGGCTTATGGATGGTATGTTTTGTTGTTAGAGGCACATCTTTGTGACATTTGCATATACTTGAGGCATATGACACATGGTATGATACATTATTGAGGTACATTGTGGCACATGGTTTGGATATTTGGGCATATGCTTGAGGTACACCTTGGTGATGTTATCGTACATTGATTGGAAACATATCTTGGCTATCTTGGTGTCTGGTTAGGTATATGTCATGGTAATGGTATCATATGCTTGAGGCACTTATTGATAAGGTTATGGCACATGTTTGAGGTACATGCATTTAATGATGTTTTGGTACATAGTTGACACACATATCTAGATAGTGATGTTGGTAATTGGTTGAGGCAAGCCATTGATGATATCATATGGTACATGGTGTATGACATTATTGATAAATATCATGATTGATATGGTATATGGTTGATGTACATGGTATGGTATAGGTTTCAGTGCATGGTTGATGCATGGTATGGTACAGGTTTTGGTGCATGGTTCATGCATGATATGGTATAGGTTTTGGTACATGGTTGATGCATGATATGGTATAGGTTTTGGTACATGTTTGTTGTACATGTTATGGTACAAGTTCTGGTACATGGTTGATGGTTGATGTACATGGTATGGTACAGGGTCCGGTACATGATTTATGTACATGGTATGGTAATGGTTTTCGTATCCATGTGAGTGGATCTAATTACAATTGGTTGATGATGGTATATCAATGACAATGGTGATGGACAATGAAGGGTTGTATGATTGGTTGAACAAGAATTACAGGTTGATGTGACAACGATAGTCACAAGTTGATGTGACAGTGATAGTCACAGGTTGAAGTGACAATGTTAGTGACATGTTTTTGTATTGGTGATAGCGACAATTATAGGTTGATCAGTGGTAGTGATAGGTTGAGTATACACTTATATTTCACGACTGTAGGATGGGGCAAGGAAAGGGGGTTGTATCCTCCTTTGGGTTGGTGCCGGAGAACTTAGGTAGTTGGATCATCCTTTAGGTTGGATCTTTTAAATCAGGGGGTCATAGCCTCCTTCTGGTTGGTGCTGGAGAAATTAGGGAGTCATATCTTCCTTTAGGTTGGAAACTATGAACTAGGGGGTTGGAGCTACCTTCCAATTGTAGATAGGGAATTTAAGGAGTTGTAGCTTCCTTCAGGTTGATGCCTGTAAATCAGGGGTTTGGTGCCTCCTTCTATTTGGTGTTGGAGAATTTGGAAGTTGGTGCTTCCTAAGAATGTATTATTGATATATATAAGAAATCATTCCATGGTTTTCTCCCATTTGGGTTTCCATGTAAATTTTGGTGTACAATGTATCTTTGGCTTTTTATTATGCACTGATGAATGATACTACTTATAATGCAATGATGTACTGAATGAATTATAGATAAATATTGAATATTGTTGATAAGTTAAAGCTATTGAATACTGTAGATAAAGTTGAAGTTCATATATACTATGATTGAAAGTGGTAAAATTTCTCATATTGATTCACCCCCTCCTCTTAGTATTCCAACAAAAAGTATTAGAGCATATCCTTTAAGAAATTAGTTTAACCACTGGAAGGTAGATCATGGATATCATGGCTAATGGATACAAAGCTAATGGAATATTTTGGTTTGATGGTCAAATTGGTATGAAGTATGAGATGTGGAATATAAAAATGAAAATATTTTTACAAGCACAGGGGTATGATGTTTGGAAATCAATTGTGTTAGGATACACCACTACACAGAAACCGAAGACTACATCCAAGAAGGAATTGAAAAGAAACAACAAAATGGCAATAGATTTCACCTTGGAAGGATTATGTGAGTCAGTTAAAGACAAAGTGGGACAATTCTCATCAACCAAAGAACTTTGGGACAAGCTACATAATCTATACTTTACGAAATCCCATTCTATCTTAAATCCATAGCATACCAATCCGAATAAAGAAGATGTTGAAGTAGAACAAGAAGAAAGATGATATTCATGTCAGATAGATTTAGAAGAATAATATTGTGAATAAGGCATAGTAAATCTTGAAGAAAAATTAATCAGTGTTTTAGACGATATGATGAATGAAAGAACTAAGAACAAGTCACTCAAGGAATAATTGAGTGAGCTAAAGAAGGGTTATCAAAATACCAACTCTAAATAAGTCCAACAGATAATTACAAATAGAATAAGACAAAAGGATTGAAGAAGCATGCAAAAGTTAGTCGAAAGAAAATAAATTTTTGGAAGCCAAAATAGTAGCACAAAGAAAGGAAGCAGATAAGAGAGAAGAGATTTCGACTAGCCATCTCAAAGAAATATTTGAGGACTTACATAAGCTTGAAGCATATTTCAGTCAACAAGAAAGAAGACTTGAAGAATAAATTGTCTCCTTGAAGAACCAACTTGAAGAAGCAAAGAGAAAAGAAGAAGTCGTAAATATCCAGATGATGAAGAAAGAAGAAGATTGTGAGAAGCTTGAAGAATAAATTGTCACATTAAGAGTTAAAATTATCAATTCTATCAAGAAAATTGAAGAAAGAGAAAGCTACACATACTCAGTAAATAAAGATAAAGAGAAAAGTTATAGGTTACTAGAAAGGAAGAATGAATATAATGCTAAGAGTTATGAAAAAGTCATCAAAGACTCTATCAAGAAGGAAGAATGCAAGACCTCAAAGGAGAACATTACAGAAATGAAAAAGACTCAAGAAGAAGATTACAAAAGAGACATATATCAAAGAATACCCTCATCTTTTAGGTATCAAATAAGATTCAATCATTATGAAGGAAACAACAGAAGAGAAGATTGTAATCAACCAGGGAATGAATTCAGAAGTACGAAATCACAAGGAAGATCATTCACTCCCAGGTATCAAAGTTTTTTTTATGGTTATTGTTTTATTTGAAATAAACTTGGACATAAAGTTGTATATTGTAGAGCTTATGGAAGAAATGGTCAAGCAAGAAAGGTTTATGTGCCCCCCCACAATATTGAATGCTACAAGTGCCACAACTATGGACATATTGCACGTGGTTGTAGAAGCATGATGGATACTTCCATGAAAGTGAACACTGATATTAGATACAAGAAGGTTTGGAAAAGAAAACAAGAACAAGTAAAGGAAGAACAAATGAATAAAGAACACCCAGAAGTTATACTCTTAGGATTTGCAGTAGTACAAGATCAGGACAAATCTACAAGATAAAAGGGAGATGTCAGATACATGAAGGTTTGGAAAGGAAATGAAAAACAAGAAGAATAGGTGAATGAAAACCAGGTCCCGGATATTGTACTCACAATATTTGCAACAATGCAAAATCATGATGAAAAGGATGTCAGAATTCAGGAAGATGATATAGAGGAAGATGTCAAAATTTAGGAATATTATGAATATGAATATTATTGCGCATTAGGGAGGATTCCTCCACCTTTATGAGCCATCGACGTGGAGAATCTCGGTAAATATCAATATTGAATAGGGGGAGTATAACCAACATCTCTACAAATCATAGAGATATATTTCAAGCAATCTGAAGTGTTTGTAGATTTTGGGATGGCAGGGTCAAAATTGTTTGATGACAAAAGTGTAGAATGTCTTGTGACAATTTGATTGTTTGAGGAGCATATTTGAGAATGCAATCCCATGCAGGGATGAGATGATACATGAAAAATAAAAGTGGCACACTTTTTAGGTAGAGATTCATGTAGAGAATTCAAGGAATGTATTTGGAAAAAGACATATTCAATATAGATTGTTGTAGACATGTAGAGTCTAATTTGCATATTGAACAGACAACTTGAAAATCAGGAATATGTAGAGATCATTTGTAGAAGATTCAAAGGAGTCTTCAGATGGGTCAACATCATGTGCAGATGAGTATTAGAGTCATGGAAAATTTTATGATATATGGACAGAGATAGATTCATGATATCTTTAACAGGTTTAGACATATATATTATAGTGGATAAAATCATATTAACAATTGGAATCAGTGGAATCATTGGAAAGGTGGAATCAGTTAGTCATAGGAAGGAAAGCAATGAAAGGCATAGAATAACATGGAAGATAAATCATCAGAAGAGGATATATAGCCAAAGGAAATTATGGTCATTGATGTGAACTTGACAAGCCATGAAGAATTGAAGTCAAGTAAATTTGAATGATTTTTATATATTTCAGTGAATCACAAGAGGAATCACCAATGGATAAGAAACCATGGAAGAGAGTAAAGAAAGTATATACACGAAGCCCCATATTGATCTACATGATATCTTGCAGAGAATTTGAGGGGAGAGAAATCGTCAGAGAAAGATATCGGGAAAGAATTATAAGAAACATGAGTATAGGGGGAGTGCATTAAGTCATATAAATATTGTTCAGAGAAGGTATACCGGTAGGGGGACTTATCCTTTTTCTCATGTTGTCAAACGGGGAGAAAGAGAAATATCAAAAGAGAAAGATAAGAAGCATGAATATAGGAGGAGCATCCCCAAGGGGAGATACCCTTCTCCATTGATGTCAAAGGGGGAGGGAAACATGAGGAGATAAATATGAGGAGAGAATGATCAGGAGAATTAGTCAGAGGTGGAGTATGCATGTTGGAGTATTAGTATTTCCCTCAATGCCAAAGGGGGAGATTGTTGGATAATTGGTTTTCATTGATGTTGTTGGATAGTTGGTTGTCATTGATGTCAATTGATGTGATGGGTGCATTTTTAGAAGTCTCCAAAGTGGTCCCCTTATGGAGTATATTTAAACATGGCCCTCATGGGAAGATCCTTTGGATAAGTCTAAAAGCAACTCAAAGGTGTGGTCATGAAGCCCGAAGTTGATTGAGGAATAAGGACATGAAGGAAAATGTAAATGCATGTAATGCACTAATAGATGGATAGTCCTTGTTGTTCCATTTCCAACGACAGGTGGTACACCATGTGGGTTCTCACGGTTGTGGACTTATGAGGTAATGAAGTTGGAAGCCCCGAAGAATGGTTAAGAAGCCCCTAAACGGTTGCAACAAGAAGTTACAAGTCATTAATTAAAGGGTAAAATGGTTATAACAAGAAAGTACAATTTGGCCCTAAAGTTAAGGAAATAATTCACATGGACAAGTATAAATACACTTCAATAAGCCTCTCATTCTTACACACACAATTTCAATGATTATCTATATTTCAAGTGATATTTTGGTAAATATTTTTATAGCATATCTGAGGTAGTGAAGTTTGAGGTAGTGAAGGGAAGCGAAGAGGAAAATATTCAAACTAACTTTCTGAGGTTATCCATGGGTCACAATGGAGCAAGGCGCATACATCTATGGGTCGCAATAGAGAAAATCACAAACATCCGCGGGTGGATAGTGTGCAAGTCGCAGATCTGTGAAAAGGTCATGAATAAGATGTTATTTTTGGTTTTCTCAAGATGATATGCACCAAGTTGGTATATTGGTATGAGATGATATGCACTATGTCCTTTTCATGAATACATGTATGTCTTTAATGTGTTTGTTTTAGGCTTGTATCATGCATGGTATGGCACATGCTTAAGGAATGTCTTGGAGGCCTTTTGGTACATGGTTGCACATGGTTGAGGTTCATGTCTTGGTGATATTGATACATGCTTGATAAATATCCTTGGTACTTGGTTTATGGATGTTATGGTTCATTGTTAGAGGCACATATTTGTGACATTGGCATATACTTGAGGCATATGGAACATGGTATGATACATGATTGAGGTACATTGTGGCACATGGTTTGGAGATTTGGGCATATTCTTGAGGTACACCTTGGTGATGTTATGGTACATTGATTAGAAAAATATATTGGATATATTGGTGTCTAGTTTCATATATGTCATGGTGATGGTATCATATGATTGAGGCCGTTCTTGATAAGGTTATGGAACATGTTTGAGGTAAATGCATTTGATGATGTTTTGGTACATAGTTGAGTCACATATCTTGATGGTGATGTTAGTACTTGGTTGAGGAACTTTGTTGATGATATCATCTGGTACATGGTGTATGACATGATCGAGACATATCATGAGAGCTATGGTATATGGTTGATGTACATGGTATGGTACATGTTTCAGTGCATGGTTGACGCATGGTATGGTACAAATTTCGATGCATGGTTGATGCATGGTATGATATAGGTTTCAATACATGGTTGATGCATGATATGGTACAGGTTTTGGTACATGGTTGATGTACATGGTATGGTACAGGTTTTGGTACATGGTTGATGGTTGATGTACATGGTATGGTACAGGTTTTGGTACATGATTGATGTACATGGTATGGTGATGGTTTTGGTATCCATGTGAGTGTATCTGGTTACAATTGGTTGATGATGGTATATTAGTGAAAATGACGATGACATGGAAAATTTCAGGTTGGATGATTAGTTGATCATCAGTTACAGGTTGATGTAACAGTGGTAGTCACAAGTTGATGTGACGGTGACAATGACAGTGGTAGTCACATGTTTATTTGATAGTGACAGTGACATATTGTTGTATTTGTGATAGTGGAAATTACAGGTTGATAAATGGTAGTTATAGGAGGAGTCTACACTTATATTTCATGGAGGTAGGATGAGGCAAGAAAAGGGGGTTGCATCCTCCTTCTGGTTAGTTCCAGAGAGCTCAGGGAGTTGGATCTTCCTTCATGTTAGAGCCTGCAAATTAGGGGGTTGTAGCCTCCTCCCAGTTGGTGCTCAAGAAATCAAGGAGTTAGAGCTTCCTTCAGGTTTTATCCTATGAACTATCGGGTTGGACCCTCATTCTAGTTGTATTTGGAGAATTTAGGGAGTTGTATCTTCCTTTAGGTTGGTGTTTGTAAATCAAGGGGTTGGTGCCTCCTTCCAGTTGGTGTTAGAGAATTCGGAAGTTGGTTCTTCCTATGAATGTACTCTTGATATATATAAGAAAACATTCAATGGTTTTCTCCCATTTGGGTTTCCACATAAATTATGGTGTACTATGTATATGTGGTTGTTTATTATGCACTGATGAATGATATTGTTTATGATGAAATAATATAATGAATGCATCAGTGATAAATATTGAATATTGTTGATAAGTTGAAGCTATTGAATACTATTGCTAAAGTTGAAGTTCATATATACTTTGATTGAAAGTGGTAAAATTTTTCATATTGATTCACATCTCCCTCTCAATATTCAAACACCATCCTCTCTTAGCTCATAATCCTTAATTTTCTGCTGAGAAATAACTTGTTGTAATTTTTCTTTTATTTGCACATAATGTTGATTTGATTTTTCAACTTCCAATTTGTTTTATTTTAAATTATATGTATATATGCTAATGGATGTAGCATGCATCTCATGCACCCTCCTTTCAAGTGCATCAACCAATTTCTTCTCTTTGAATTTTATATGATTTATATCAAAGTCATACTCACTGAGAAATTCCAGCGATCTAATTTTTCTGGTGTTCAAAATTGGTTGTCCAAAAAAATATTTCAGACCACTATGGTTTGTCCTTAGTTCAAATCTCTTTCTCATACGCTAACACCTCCACATATTCAATTCATGAACTATGGCTGCCAATGCCAAATCATGGGTGACATAGTGTCTCTCATGTTCCCATTTTGGCTAAGGACTCCTTCAAGCCCTTACTTGTAGGTATCTATGCACACAATGAAATATTAATTTGGATGAACAATATTTAATATTGGTGCACTAGTCAATTACTTCTTCAAATGTTGAAACCTTTCTTCACATTCAGAGGTCCACTCGAACTACATACTTTTCTTTTGTAAATAAGAGATTGGACAGGTAATATTTGAAAATCTTTCAATAAATCTTCTATGATAACCTTCTATCCCCATGAATGATCTCACTTCTGAGACACTCTTTGGTGATGGCCATCCTTCAATGAATTTTATCTTCTCAAGGTCCAATGCTATCCCTTCCTTTGAAATGATATGGCCATCCTTCAATGAATTTTATCTTCTCAAGGTCCAATGCTATCCCTTCCTTTGAAATGATATGGCCAAAATAGTGTATCTGCCTCTGATAAAATGAGCGCTTGCTCAATTTTTTCATATAGTTGATTCTCCCTCATACTTGAATCACCATACTCAAGTGTTTCACATGCTCTTATTTAGAGTTAGAGTAGATAATTATGTCATCGAAGAAGACGATGACAAAGTTATCCAAGTACTTTATACAAATACCATTCATTAAAAACATGAAGATAATTGGTGCATTTGACAACCCAAATGGCACCACTGTAAAATAATAATGGCCATACCTTCATCTAAATGTTGTCTTGTTGATACATTCTTCTCTAATCCTCACTTGATGATAGCCTGAACTGAGGTAAATTTTGGAAAATATATTTTCATCTTTTAGCTGATAACAAATATTATCTATCCTTGGCAAAGGATACTTGTTCTTCATAGTCACCTTGTTCAACTACCTAAAATCAATGCATAGCCTCAAGGTTCCATCCTTCATTTCCACATATAATACTAGGGTACCCCAAGGTGACACACTTGGGAATATATACCCCTTATTCAAAATATCTTCAAGCTACATTTATAACTCTTTCATCTCTAGTGTGCTCATCCTATAAGGAGTCTTGGACACTATGGTTGCTTCAGGCATCAAATTAATGGAGAAATCTACATCTCTTTTTGTTGGCAACCCAATTATCTCTCTAAATACATCACCAAATTATTTCAAGATAGGTTTATCTTCAATACTTGGCACTCTATTCTTAGTTGCTTCTTCCATGCAATCTACATATATTTGACATCCTTTTCTGAAGCTTCTTTTCAACTACAAGGATGCAATTTCTCTGATAGAAACTTCCCTTGGAATACCCTGAACTTTCCTCAAGTTCCCTTATTCATCCAAGAATGTAAATACCTTATTATAGAAATCTAGGACAACATGATGCATATTCAACCAATACATACAAATTAGGAAATCATATGATCCCAAAGGTATGATATTCAAATATGCCTTGGTACTCAGTCCATTCATGTCCATTGAAAAATCCTTAACCATCTCATTGATTCTTCTTTTATCTCCTATAGCTAATTGGACTATCCAATATTTCCCAAGATTTCTTCTTTGCAAGTGAAATATTCCACAAGACTATGATCTATCTAACTATGACTAGTTCTTGAATCAATTAAATTAGCTAGAGGTTGATCATTGATCTTACCTTCCACTTAAATCATGTGAGACTGAAATTCATCTTTTTTGTTATCCAAGGAGGCATAGATCCTTGGTATGCTTCTACCCATGTCCTCAATTGCATCATCCTACTGTACATTGTTAAAAATATTCACTCTTTCACCTCTATGAGGGAAATCTCTATACATGTGATCTCCCTCACAACCCCAACATTTAATGGGATGTTGTCTCGGTATTTTTTCCAATGTTTTTGTTATTTTGGAATCATTTTGGATTGGCTTCCCTTGAGAACCATTTCTAAAGAATGTTGTCTTCTGCCCTTTCTTCCTATGCTCCATATTACCTTTCTTCTTGTATTCTCAATCCTTTTGGAAATTTTGTCTTCCTCTATGTTGATCATAGAGGAACTTGGATCTCCTTATTTCTTCCTACAATATCTTGGGATCATCATACTGTATCTTATCACTGAATAACAAAGGTATCCTACTTAAGAACCTTTGAATCTCAATTTTCTTATCCTTAATGAAGTCAATAGATCTCAACATATCTATGAATATTCTCTCATACTCATCCATGGTCATGCTTCAAATATTGAGTTCAAAAAACTCCTTCATCTTCCTATCATAATAATGCTTCGAAAAGTATTTATTATGAAAGTACTTATTGAACCCCCTCCAAGTAATCTTCTTCTCATCAATGTGATTTACTTTCACAAACTGGTCCCATCACATTGATTCTTTTCCCTTGAGCTGGTAGATTACAATTCTTCCTTATAATTGTGAAGAATAATTGTGCAATTGAAAGTGTTTCCTCATTCCCAATATCCAAGTCTTTGTATCTTCATATTTATTTTTTTCACCATCAAAGGGAGGAGGTTTTATCTTCCTTATTTCTCCTTGTAGTTCATATACCCTATACCTTCTTCTATGCTTTCTGAGAGGAGATAAAATTGGATTGGTTTAGTTCTTCTAACAGAGTGTCTTGGTGAGTGGTGATTATTCCTACCAACACTCATAGACACTTCCTTTTTGGCATGAGACTTGTGATTCTTTGAATTGCTTGAATTTGTTGCCTTGTCCACCCTTTTCTCTATCCTATCCAAGCTATGCAATAAATTGATGTTGAAGCCATTCTGTTGATCTTGAGCTTTCATAATCCTCTCATTATCAACTTTATATCTCAACACATCACTTTGTAGACTCTTTATAGCCTCAACCAGATTTATTATTTCCTATTTTCCTTCTCCATGCCCATTTGATTATGTCCCTGCATTACCCATGCTCACATACAACCCCCTGGCTTCATCTTCATGGTTGTAATTTCTCTATGCATATTCCATGACTTTGGTCCCTTTATTGAATTCTTATTTGTTCTATTTGTTCCCTTTGTTTTGAAAAATGTGCATGCAATAGGATTTTTTGGACAAAATAATTCAATAGATGTACATAAATTATGCACAATTATTCCCTTTAAGTGCACCATAATTCTTCTTTCTAATTTCTTGTGAGTTTTACTACTAAATTCACATTTATGGGTGAATATCACGTTTCCTCTATCCAATACCTTCCCAATGATCATCTTCTTATTCAATTATGAGATATGATCAACAAGTTATAGCCGCTTAAATATTACCCATTTACTCCTTTTGTACACTTTTAAATCTAGTGCAACTTCAACCTTGTTCTCGCATCCCTACACCAAATACATTGGGATTTAACAGAATCTCAATTGGGTTTATTCATGCTTTCATGTTGAGTGTTATGACCTAGTTTTACCTTCATCCAACATCCAAGTTACTCGTTACAACTTGTTGAACTTTTGTCTGTTTTCCCTTTTTAGCACTAAATGCTACAAGTGTCTGGCTTCTCATCATGTACATGTTCAGGAACCCATATTCCTAATATAGCTCCATAGATTTATTCTATGCTTGAATATATTTCCATTGACTACCCCTGTGCACAAAACTGACTTCTGCACAGGGAGTTATTGCCTCTGGAAGTAAACTAGTATTGAAAAATTACCTTGCAATGTTTAGCCTGTAACTTCCGCATACAAGTTATGTTTTTGTGAATAGATTATCTCATTGGAAAGATATCTTCGAGATCCTTTATTTGTGATAAAAAAATAAAGTGTACCTTGACACACTCTATTCTCATGGTTTTTTATTGCCTGAAAATGTTGTTTAGGCCTTCAAAATCATCCTACAAGTTTATGACCTGCAAATCACTATACATTTCAGATAATTTTGATTGATTTATATTGACTTGACAATTGATCTGGTTTTTTGAGTCCACCTTTCACCCTGAGGTGATGCCATGTCAACATCCTACACTGCTTGGCCTCTCTCTCTCTCTCTCTTATATCTTTTTTACCCCTTTACCCTAGCCATAAACATCAATAAAATATTGATATTTTATGGGCCCCACTTGCCCAACTGGCACATATCCAACCCATATGGGAAAATGGTTCCACCTTGAGTGTCTAATTTCCATGTGGAACCTCTTCAATATTTTTGGGGATGGGCGGGTCCCAATCCACACTTTTACTTTGGTGGGCATGAACTTGCACGTTTTCCAAATCCAACAGTTGAGAATGGGTGAGATTGATGACGGAGAGGCCATGTCACATCCCAAAAGTGCACGAGGTTTAAAAAAACTTTGGGTCATGACATTCCAAACCACTTTCTACGTGGCATGATCTAAGTGTTGTCACATGGTAAAGGGTTGTGAGCCAAAACTACTTAACCTCCCATGCGACAATGGTTTATGGTATTGACTATACCGCTATATCATGTGGCTTCCATGTGACTTTCCACCATGCCTCCAACTGTCACTGTGGACCTACCACCATGGCAGTCCATGTCACCTCTACCACATCATTTCCATGTCACTGTCACGTGGCTTCCATGTCATGCTGATGTCACATATGGAAAACTACCCAAATTTTGAATTTTTATCCAAAATTACATAATTTTTAAATTTCTACCCGAGCCACCATTGAAATATGAAATTAAGCTTACCTTGGTCAATTTCGGCCCTTCCACACATGACTTGTTAACATTTCGGGCCATGAATTTTACTCGAATTCTCTCATGAATTGGAATCTTTTACCTAATTTTGCCTTTTCCATGGTTACTCTATAATTCCAAAATTCTCCCAATTACATGGCCAAAAATACCCAAATAGTGGTTATAAATTGGGAATTTTAATTATTGGGCTCTAATCCTTCAATTTTCTCATGCAAATTTCTTCAAATTTCATTGGATTAATTTTGACAAACATGTTGCACACATACTCAGAACTTTAATTTCTGCAATTCAGCTTTTGTGTGCTATCATATGGCCCCATGTAGGCTTAGTATTGAACCTAGAGCTCTGATACTATAATGTAACATCCCCAACCCCAAGATGATCCACACCAAACAAATGTTTTCCCTCTGATACCATTTTAATAAACAATATACCTTGCATATAAATATAATTGTGCAGTTATAACAATATTTTATACATTCATACAGTTATTGACATTTTCAACAACATAATTAATATAAACATACACACAATAATTAACATATAAGAAAACATAAGACAACACTTATATTTTGTTGTAAATCACCAACTACGTGCAAACCTCAGATGTTCCTCCGAGCCATAGACCACACTGCTCATAATTTAAGAGTAGTGAGTCACCCCCGATCTAGCACTAGGATTCCATCAGGGCAAAGGTTACCTAAGCTAAACTAAGGTATTACTAACAACACAATAACGCATAATCTTAGTTTCAAACTCTAGCAATATTTCCCATTTCACATGCTCTCATTCCCCACAACTTGTTCCACCCTAGGAATTGCACCCCTTATCTACTCAACAATCCATCAAATATCCCACTTCCCTTCCAGGGCTTCAACAATAGGTCAGATAGGAAGTCTTAGAGCTCTATGGCACCTAAAACAAAATGTTTCTCAAGGGTTCAACGCCCACTATCCTAGCACACAACGAAACTATACCAACAATTCTCTCACCTAGAGAAAATTTCTCCACAAGCCTGATAACATACTTCTTCAACCCAAACCACCAAGGATTTATAGGGTAAATAGCTTCAAATTACACTCCAACAAAGGTATCAATGATGGATGGAATGAGTGAGTGAATGATGGAAGAATGATGGAATTACTCTAATCCCCGTCAATATATTTACATGATATTAACTTGACACTTGTCACCTTATGAACTACTTTTCAACCCACTTGGTGATACGTTCCCAGCCTTTAGGAACTTAAGATAAAATATATCACATGACTTTGGACTTTAGGAATAATATTATTTATTCCTTGGATTAAGCCCCTTTTCCTCTCAAGACCTTAGCCCCCTTTCACTCTCATGGATTCATATCCCCCCATACTCTTTCGTTTGGCTTGGTATGCAATAATGATGTATTTTATTAACCTAATAAAGTGTGATTACATATTACAATGATAGCCAAACTGGCCTTTTAGCATCTAGTCGGTTTGTCTTAATAATCACATAAACACTCTAGCCTCAAAACATATATACAAAGGTACTCTGGCCCAAAACATCTTGGCTCACCAACTTATAAAGCATGTGTACATTTAAAATTAGGGTTCGAGCTAGGGGTATTAGACCATTGGACTCCACTTTTGTCTCATTGCCCCCACCACAACATAAATAAAAGCATAAGAATGAGAAATAGGTTTTTAATTGGACTACACATGTCGCAAGAGATTGAATTAGCATTACAACATGTTCAGCCTTAGATCTTGGGACTATTTTTATTTTTATAATATTGATTGGATAAGCCCATTATTTGTAAGCATACTATCTATCTCGTATATATACCAAGGAGATCTAGTTTTAAGGATCATCTTATCTTGTGCATTTGATATATTGTAAAAGGAGGTTGCCCATCGGAAGAGTGTTGGAGTTACTTCACACACACCTAGGATTTATTTTTCCTAAGGTTTTTCCTTGTTTATTAGTCATAATTAGTCATAATTAGTCATTATCTAGTCTCCTATATTTTAGGGGAGAATATTCCACCTGGAGAATATTCTGGTTCAGTTGACACTTCAGTTTGACTAGTTGAATTGAGTTTAGATGTTGCATTGGTTTTGTCACCATGAAACATTGGGATCATCACCATGATAATGTGCACTTGCCTTGGGATCATCACCAGACTGGCGCATTACCCTTGATTCCTTGATTTACTCCTCAGTACTCTATGTTCATTTAGTTAACTGAAGACTAGTTGACTAGTTAACTTAGTTAGGTGGTATTTCACTCCCATAACTTTCTGAGAGACTAGAATAGGTGGAAGTTCACTCCCATAACTATTGGTGTGTGCCTAGTTCACTCTATACCACCACTATGGTGCATTGGTTCTCCTCCAGTGTGTATTCATTGAGTTATACAGAGTATATCATGTGTAAATTATTCATTATTCAGGACGGTTAATGAGAAATCTTCCATTCTTTCTCTCCTTGTTCTTTCTCAATTTCTCTCTGCAAATGTTTGTAGTATTTTCTATCTCGATCTATTATGTGCAGGTTCAACATGTTTACATGGTATCAGATCCGACAAACTTCTAATCAATGTTACACCAATTGTTTTTGCAGGTACAAAAGATTGAAGACAATGGAAAGATGGATTTCCAAAAAGAATTAATTCTTACACCTTACAACTACTTTGCATGGAAGGTGAAAATAGCCATACATATCTGAACCAGAGGATTGTACAAGTTAAACTTGAATATAGATACAGAACTGACATCATCCATATAAAAATCCAAGTACATAAATCGAATGGATGAAGCACTCGGAACAATTTGCAGTCTTATTTCTCCCGATATCCTTTTTCACATATCTTCTTGTAAGACTCCCAATGAATCCTAAACGACCTTGGAAGGGATCTTTTGAAAACAATATGATATTAGGGGACACATGTTGGAGGTGGAATTTCTCACATTGGATCCAAAAAGCTTCGACAATATCCAAGATTTCTTTACAAAATTCAAGGATTTACTGTCGCAACTGAAAGCTTGCGGGGATGATAAATCTACGGAGGAGAAACAAATGGTTCTCACAATTCTCTCCAAAATTGTTCCTGAATTCTATGTATTTGTATCCACATTCCATTCTTTCAGATTCTCCTCTGGAGCCACCTGTAAGATTATTTCTCTTGAGGACTTTATCGAATCCCTGACACGAGAGCAAACCAAGCTCATCAACATGGGAAAAATCAAAGGCCCAAAGGTGCATGCACTCACTGTGCAATATGGCAGCCAAAAATATCAGAAATATAAAGATAAATACAAAAGGAAATCTCATGCTCATTCGAAGAATGGAGGGTACACAAAACCCTTCATCGATGCCTCCGGATCCAAAGGGGAGAAGGGAAGAAAAGGGGAGAAATGCACATACTGTCACAAAGGATTCCATCTAGAACCCACATGCATGAAAAAAAAAATAGATATAATGACTCAAATAATTCAAAAAATCAACCTTGGAGATAACATCCCTGAGGGTGCTAAGAACAAGAAGCCAGAAGATTAGAATCCCAAGAAAGGCAACTCTAGCCATGCCTTGATTGCCATCAACTCCTCTCCCAATGCTTGGATCATAGATTCAGGAGCATCAAATCACATGGTTGCCTCAAAATAAGTATATTCTTCATTGGATGCATGCAAAGGTCCTCTTATTCTGATGGGGGGAAACTCTTCTGTTGAAGTCACCGACAAAAGAAGGATTGAACTCACCAAGGGAAGCTTCGTGAATGTGTTGAGCATTCCAAAAATTTCCATCAAACTTCTCTATGTGTATCAGATGTTGAATTCAGACACTGGAAAGAAATTCATATTCACACCAAATGTCGTGGACATCTATGACATGCAAACCAACTCTAGGGTTGTTACCGGTGAGGTAAATCATAAGTCTAGATTGTATACATTTTCTGAATTCATTGAACCTGATTCTGCTTTATTGCTTACTCATGCTGATGAAAATAGTAGGATATGGCACGAAAGGTTTGGACAATTGAATTTTAGATACATGCAACAACTTAGCAAGAAAATATTGGTTCATGGTCTACCAGACATCCATTTCTCCAAGGGAGTATGTGAGGGATGTGTTCTCAGAAAACACCCTTAAGAGAAATTCGACAAAGGAAAGTCCCAAAGAGCTTCCACACCTTTATATCTGATTCAAAGTGAACTTATGGGTCCTTTTCTGCATCCATATATCAGCAAAGTGAGGTTTGTTCTCATTTTTGTTGATGATTTCTCATGTTTTACATGGATATACTTTCTCAGAAAAAATATGTGGTCTTTGAACACCTCAAAGATTTCAAAGCCCTGGTTGAGACACAGTCCGGAAAGAATATCAAAGTCCTTTGAACTGATAATGAGGGATAATATGTAAATCATGAGATACATAATATTTTCCATGAGGCAGGGATTCAGTTGCATCACACATTTCCATATACTTCGCAGCAAAACAGAGTCGCTGAGCGGAAAAAGAGATCTCTAAAGGAGATGGCATCTTGCATGTTGCATGAAAAGTCACTACCACATAGACTATGGGATGAAGCACCTAATTGTGCAACATGCATCCAAAACATATCTCCCCATAGACCTATCAAGGATAAAACCCCCTACGATGCTTGGAGCGGCCTCAAACCGAAAGTGACCCACTTTCGCATTTTCAGTTCACGTGCATGGGCTCAGATTCCCTATCAAAAGAGGAAGGCTCTTGATCCACAGAGAACTGCATGTATTTTTGTTGGATACCCCGACAGTGTGAAGGGATATAGGCTTATTGATCTTTCCTCGAATTGGCTCATCATTGAGCGTAGTGTCCAGTTTGAGGAAAGTGTCTCGCATGTACCTCAGTAGCCACATGCAGACACCTTCATTCTTCCACCTGTCTAAGATGATGATCAGGCACATGGTGAATCTTCTTCAGAGGACTCAAATGATTCAAATTCAGAGTCAGTATAGTCAGATGCAGAGTCAGAGCATCCATATGCAGTTGCATACCTAAAGAAGAGGCTCAAGTGGGCACATACTACTCTTCAGAATGAAGGGGATCTCATTGGTGATCCAACCAATACTAGGAGGACTCGATATGATTTCAAGGAGCCTCCTATTGCACTCACTGCCACTGAATCATTTCCCTCCAAGCATATTTTATTGGTTCAGTATTTAGATCCACAGTTTTATGGTGAGGTTGTTGGAAATCCCTTTTGGGAATCCACCATGCAGGAGGAGTACAACTCCCTCCTCGAGAACCATACTTAGGATCTGGTTCCCCTTCCTTCTGGGAGGAAAATTGTCATATGCATATGGGTCTACAGGACCAAGAGAGCAGCGGATGGACAGATTAGCAGATACAAAGCTAGGATTGTTTCCAAAGTCTTTCAGAAGGTGCATGGTATTGACTATGATGAGACCTTGGCTTCAGTAGAGAAGATGGATTCCATACGATTGCCACTAGCCATTGCAGAATACAAGGGATGGGAAGTCCATCAAATGGATGTGAGGAATGCATTTCTTCGTGGTGATATCTCAGAGTATATGGAGAAGCCCCAGGGATTTATGCATGACTCATCTTTGGTATTTCGACTGAATAAGTCCCTTTATGGCCTCAAGTAGGCTCTGAGGGCATGGTATGCCAAGATGGACTCCTACCTGTTGTCACAGAACTATGTACATTGTAAATCAGACCCAAATGTCTACATGCTCAGAAAAACTAATTCACTTCTACTCTTATTTTTGTATTTTGATGATTTTATGATCACCGATTGCTCGAATTCAGCGACTACTACAGTGAAGAGGATTCTACATGACATGTTTTTGATGACGAACATGGGTCCACTACACTTCTTCCTTGGACTTGAGATGAGTCAAGATGCATCATGCATCAAACTGTCTTAGGCCAAGTATGCATGAGATCTCCTTGAGAAATTTCACATGACAGACTGCAAGTCTACTCCGACTCCTTTCCTATCAGAAGTCAAACTTGTGGATGGAAGGGAGACTCCACTGGTTGACAACAAACTATACAAACAACTAGCGGGGATCTTTTTGTATCTCAGACACTCCATACAAGGCCTCTCCTATGTAGTTGGCGTAGTTTCCAAGTTCATGCAGGAGCTACATGAGCTACATTGGAAGGCTGCAAAGCGTATCCTTTGATACATACATGGCACCATCACCTTCGGGATTCATTATACAGTAGAATATATAATATATCTTATCGGGTTTACTGATTCTAACTGGGCTAGTGATAGCACTGATCACATTTCCACTTCTGGTTACTCACTTTGTCTTGGTTTCGAGCCTATCTGTTGGTCAAGCAAGAAGAAAGTTGCAATTTCTCTATCTTCAGCCAAGGCAGAGTACAAAGGGGTAGTTAACATAACCATTCAGGCTATGTGGCTACAACATTTTCTCACTGAGTTGGGCATTCAATTTCATCAGTCGATCATCATTTGGTTTGACAACCAGAGCACTTTGAAGTTCTACAGAGATCCAGTTCAGAGGCATCAGATGAAGAACATCGAGATCCACATGCACTACAGATAGGACTTAGTACATAAGGGGATCATCGACTTACACTTATGTCCTCCAGTAGAACAGACGACAAACATCTTCACCAAGACCTTCACTGAGCATAAGTTCCATTATCTATGAAGTTGTCTTGGATTCAAGAACACAGTTGCCTAGAAACTATAGTTCTTCTTTTTACATACATTGTACCTTGAGGGGGGTT
>JASDQU010100011.1:481368-495256 GCA_032191745.1 Picea mariana
TGAATATTCATTATTATGTAACTAAACCAAAGTTGTTTAAAAAAAAATAAAAAAATTGTTGAACCGGATAATAGTAATTAAAGGATTTCTCAAACAATTGATTGGTTTGTTGTCTTTTATAAAAGACTAGTCTTGCTGACTCGATTGGATGCATACATAAATTACTAAAGGATGACAGTTTTGATTATTAGTACATGCATGAGATTTGCATGTACTAGCTACACATGCATTTATTGTACATATACACTAGTATGAGTTTTCTTGACTTACTTACTAATAATGTCGGTTACTTGTTATGAATGTGTGAACCATGTTTCTTGTCCTTTGTACCATAAGATACCTTAACTTTGGGACGAAGTTTCCTGAAGGGTGGGTGTATGTAACGACCCTGCTTAAATAGACATATAGGATTATTAATTATAATTAATTTAATAATCTAACTGTCCTAAAAGATTAGCTAAACATTAATTATTTCTTAAAATAACATTTACTAATTAATTATTATTAATTAGTTATTCATGATTGTCAATGATTAATTTAAGTATTAATTAACTCACTAATTAATAAGGTAAAGAAATAAAAGGAGGGTAATAAACTATATTGTTAAATTAAGTTACGTATCCAACAAGGGATAACATATTAACTACATGAGGATAAAAAAATAAAGGAGGGATAAGGGGGCATTAACGGGAAAGGATAAGAAGGTAATAAATGAGTTAGGTAGGGAGTAAATGAAGCAGGGAAGTTGATGAAGGGGGGATAAGGAAGGGAAGGAGGTGGGCGGGAGGTCATTCTACGGGAGGTTGGGCATGGATTTTGGGAGCTCTGGGATTTGCAGAGAGAGGTGAAATTTTGGGAGTGGGATTGTATCAGTGCACCGGGGTTGCTGGGGGTTTTGGGCATGGGGGCCAGGATATCAATATGATATCCTGGAGCTAGGAAGTTACCTAGTTCGCAGGGAGGAACTAGGTTTTGGGCAGTGTGTTACATTGCAACAACAGTCAAGAAAGTAAAGGAAAAACAGAGGGTTATTAGCATCAGGTTCAGGTATTTCAAATTATGCATTGTTTTAATCTCTTATAAAATTTTATTATTATTGATAAATTTGTAGGCGAATGTGCTAAATTATAGAAATTTCTTGAATTTTACTGTTATGTTGTAAATTAAATGGTTGTTTAATTAATTCGGCCCTTACATTTGGTATCAGAGCATCTTAGTTTAAAATCTGGGCTTATGGGCCAAGTTCCTAGCTCCAAGCTCTAGCTCCAGTCCCGCTAGACCTGCAAAAAATTTTTTTTTTTACCGATTTAAAAAAAATTTATATATATAAAAATAAATGCATTACAAATTTACCAAAGTAAAACAAGTGAAATATGAATATAACTAGGGTTGTTACATGAGAGCAATGGAGGAGAAAAAAAAAATAGAGGTGACAACTAAGAAGACCAATTATAGCTCAATGATTGTGTAAGAAAGCATTAAGACCAATCCTATTTCAACTTTTTATTATCCAACATGAGTTCATACTATTTCTCCTAAGATTAAAATTCAATATATGTTTACCCTCTTTCAACTACAGTAGTGTCATGATATGTTCTTCATCTCACTTGAAGTATGATTTTGATTTTGACTTTTCAATGTTGAATTATGATGAAGTAATTCTTTAAAATGAACTTCGTGGCTACCCTGCNCCAACATGATTTCATACTATTTCTCCTAAGATTAAAATTCAATATATGTTTACCCTCTTTCAACTACAGTAGTGTCATGATATGTTCTTCATCTCACTTGAAGTATGATTTTGATTTTGACTTTTCAATGTTGAATTATGATGAAGTAATTCTTTAAAATGAACTTCGTGGCTACCCTGCAAATAGAATCGCTACTCCCAACATTTGCAAATAGCAACAATCTCTTATTGTACCACTAAACCAGCAATAATGAATCTGACATTTTCCAGTGGCTCAAGAGCTTAGACATTCAATAATGTAATCCATTGTTAAAGAATAGTCCCTTTGACAAGGAGTTGAAATCACATTTACAATTGGACTTCCATCATGAAGCACACAAACAGTTGTGTTATGACCAACTTCCCTCCTGGAAAGTCAATTTAGATTACATTTGCAGTACAACATCCAACATAAAAGAAGCATAATAAACTAGCACCAAATACACAGTAAACATACACAGCCCAATCAAAAAATATAATGCTAGAAAACTAAAGAGGTTCCTTGATTAAAGCATCAATGCCAATAAATTACTTAGATGCAACAGAGTGCCCAAAAATTAACAATCTTCTGAAAATAAACATACCTCGTGAGAGATAACTATGGCAATCTCTGCATCAGATGGAAATGCATTCAGCAATCCAGTGAAAACCATTATTTTTCCACCGGGTAGGAAAAATGCCTTGACAATTGGATCATCTACCACCAAAATTTCCCAAATAAATGCCTCAAACTCCAGAAAACATATGCCCATTCACCGACAACACCCAATGCATCAAGTGCCCAAATCAGGTGACTAGGAGGGAGGAGCCCACGAGGGGCATAATATGCACTACGCGGCCTGCAAAAAAAAAAAAAAAGAACCCAAACGTGCGCTGGTATAAATATATGTGTATATAGGGGAAGCCCGCAGGTTTGACCCCAGGACTCCCGCACCCATAAAAACTACTACTACCTTCATATACGATCCCACTGTATATAACACAATCAGTTCTTTTTGTGGCAGCCTCCAAACCTACACTTATTGCCTCTTGGTCATCATACAAATGACAAAATCCATGAACTAAGCAGGACTTGTAAAGTGAATCTACAGATATTTCCATGCGTCTCATGACAGACATGTCCTTATAGAAAGATATTAGTTCTTTCAGACTAGTTTCAACACTTCAAGAAGGAGCCGTGCATCTATGCTCGGTAGAGGGAAGAGCAGTTTCAATAGTCAGAGGAGTGGTATCATCTGCCGAATGAGAAGAAAATGTTCTTCTCACAACATAAAGATATATGCCTGTATTCAATTGAGAGCATGTCCACTTTGTTAGGTATAGTGCCATCATGTTCCACTTATGAGGTCAAGCAAATTGTCAAAAAAAAGGATTTACTGCAAGTTGCAATGTCAGTATAAAAGATTTCTTCCCTGTATCAATATTTCATGCAGATAATGCTGATTTGAAATCCATGTACGAACTCTGATCAAAATCCAAAGAATCCAACAACAGCGGGAAGAGGGGAGAAATGGGTATAATAGCATACAGAGATCACTGTATTTTCTTAGCTAGAAGTGGGTCATTACTGGAGCTGTTTGCAGAACTTATGGGGAGAAAGGATGGTTGCTCATCAGGGAAAGGTGGTTCAATGCATTTGTACAAGATGGAAAACAAATTTTATGGAGGGCATGGCATTGTGGGAGCAAACAGACCTCTTGTTTGTGGGTTGGCATTTTCCCTAAAATACGAAAAAGTGGAAGGTGTGTCAATTACACTCTATGGTGATGGTGTAGCAAATCAGGGACAACTATATGAAGCACTTAATATGGATGTGTTGTGGAACTTACCAGTGGTTCTTATGTGTGAGAATAATCACTATGGCATGGGAACAATATAATGGTCGATACTGGTTAATATAGATGGCTGAACACAAACAACTTTACGCCCAGTATTTTCTCCTTCTTCATGTATGATTCATGACATTTGATTATCGAGATATTTATAAAAAAAAAATGCTCAAAACATTGGCTATAGCTCTGGTAGAAATCGCCTCTCCAACCATTTTGCCTCACATAAACCCTACAGTCTGCCAAACCAAAATGAAGAAACTATCCCGAGTAACGGAAAGACTAGCTGGTAGAAACCCATGAGGAACTACGGAAAGCGCAACAACCAGAGGAACGATAGCGGGACAGAGAAAAGTGGAGAGGCGGTAGAGGAATGACACGTTTAGGGTTTGGAGAGACAGGCGTAGGATTATTTGGAGGAAGGGGGCACGTGGGCCTCATGCGAGGACCCACAATGCCGATTCCTATACGTATAGTATTTCACGAGTAACTTTTTATTTTATTTTTTGTTGTTGTTGTTTATTTTTCTTATTATTATTTTAATTGTAATAAATTTAATTGTTTTAATTATAATTATTTAAAAAAAAAGGGGTTTCAAAGAAATAAATTATTTTATTTAAATTTTAAATTAAATTAAGTTAAATTAATTAAATTAAATTAAGTTAAGATTAATTAAATAAAAATTGAATTAATTAAATTAAATTAAATTAAATTAAATTAATTGGGTATTTTGACTTTTTTTTACAAGTAAATCAAAAGAAAAATTTATGGAGTCTGTGAGGATTGAACCTCGGACCTCCCCACCGGTCAAGTATTTACAAAGTCCGCCCTACCAACGCACCACATGATGTGACTTTTACAAATAATTTCACTTATAAATACTTTAATTGTCATACCCAAGACCACCCACCAAGCAAAGCGTCTTAAGAAGAACACTAACGCCAAAAGGTACATAGCGCCGGTGAATGCCAAAACGGGGCTGGCAGTTAGGGATAATTGTTTAGATGTCGTGGTTTAATCCTATTTAATCATTAAATGTGGTAATTATATAACCTTACAACATTTTTTTTTTTATGTGATTAGGTAAATGTTAAAAATTAAACATGTTAACGGATGCCTTGATAAATGCAAGAAAGTTTTGAACAATAAATCTGACCCATTTGACTTTGGAGGATGACTAAGAATATGCCAGCATCTTCAATGCATAGGCATCAGATCAGAGTTTAAGGTTAAGTAAGATTAAAAGATCATTAATTGTGTCCATTGTCAATAAGTGTACGCATATCAGCGTAAATTAATAAACATAAGGTCGAAAGTCACTTTAATCAAGTTGTAAGCAAAAAGTTAAAAGGCTTAGACTAGGACAAGCGGGAAGGAGGTGACATATGCACTAGGAGAGTAAGCATAGGAAGTGGCGAGTGAGGTGTAAGGCTAACGTAGCTACAGGGCAAGGGAACCAATAGTTATTTTCGTAGGGGCGAAGAAATCAAGCTTGGACGCTTAAACCTAACCCTAACCTAGACAATCCCCTAATGGAGTAATGTTTGTTTACAGACAAGTAAAGAAAACTTACGCCTTACCCTATTTCTAGTTTGAGTAGCACCAATTTGAAACATCCTGGAACTCACCCTGACAACTTTGGTGGATGCAGGTCAAAGCATACAGGATGGTCAGGACTCGAGGGAGTCATGGCAGGGGAGCATCATCACAAGCACCGACAACACTGCCAGCGCCACCATCACCATCACCTGAACTAGCCCTCATACTGCGCTCGTTAGAAGCCATTAACGAGACTTTAAAGGGGAGACAACCAGCAGGGACTGAAGTGGAACCCCCACCGTTTGGAATGGGTAATCCAGAAGCGTCAAGGGATTCAAGGGGAGGACCTCCACCTGAAGACATCACACGAGAATTACAGAAGATAAAACTTCTGGAGTTTGCCGGGGGTCGCGCTAGTGAACGCGCGGAAGCCTGGTTGGAAGGCATGACTAGGTGTTTTTCCTTAAGGGACTATGCGTCCAACTCAAAGGTGAAGATTGCCATTTTTCAGTTAAGAGACAACGCCTTGAACTGGTGGGGCAACCTGGAAAGACAACTGCACCTTACCCCAGACACAGTATCTTGGGAACTTTTCGAGGAGAGGTTCTGAAGGAAATATCTACCAGCATACTACGAGGAACAATAGGTAGGGGCATTTCATGCCTTAGTACAGGGAAACAGAACTCTAGAAGAATATGAGATCAGGTTTATGGAACTGGTCAAATACGTGTCGTATATGGATAACGATCAACGACAGGGAGAGAACTTCGTCTATGGATTGAACCCTAGGATAAGAGCTATGGTACGGATGTGGAAACTGTCTTCAGTGGCGGAGGTGGTGTAAAATGTGTGTTACATGGAAGAACACATGAACTTGACCGGGGGTACAAGAACAACATTTCTGCATCGCTCGGGGTTCGTAGGAAAGGCCCCGAGGACATTTCCTAGGGAAGGGGGCTCAAGGCCACCGCCATATGGTAACATAGTCGCGCCAAGGACAGTATTTGCAGGGATTTCAATGGCAGCGAGTGCAACATCTCGTACATCGCCAGCGACGTAGACAGGTCCACGACCATCTCAAGGAACAACGAGTAGGGGAAGGAGTTCCAGGGGAAGGAACTCATTTCAGAGACAGTTACATAACATTGCACAGGTTCAATCTCGTGCTACCTATTGGAGGTGCGAAGGACCCCATTACCAGCGCGACTGCCCAGAGTTACAATCAGGGTTCGTGCATGGATAAGGAAAGGCACCGATGGGGAGAGCAAGTAGCAGCCACCAGATTTACGCAGTGGTTAATAACCGCCAGGCCGAACATCAATCCACGGTGGTGGAGTCATCAGGTACACTAAATCATATCAATGTTAAGATTTTGTTTGATTCTGGTGTGATAGATAGTTTCATTTCACCATCTGCATTAGAAAAGCATGGGTTGACAGCCTACGAGCACGATGACTTTAAACAAGTCAAGATGGCTTTGGGGGAAAAACAAGCAGTAGGACCTAGTGTCGATAATTGTATAGTAGACCTGGGAGTGTGTACTACCAGGTTAAAGGTATATGTCACTGCTCTTGGGGCGTATGACCTAATCATTGGAATGGATTGGTTAGCATCTCATCGAGCTTTGGTAGATTGTTTCGCAAAGAGGGTGCTTTGTGTCGATGATGAAGGAAGACCATTTTATCTTGGATAATGCTCAAGTACTCCTTTGGAAACCACTCTGACATAAGTCTATGGGCATAGTAGCAATATCTCCCACACATAACAGTCTTGTTATGTGAGTTCAATCTACCTCGTGCCATTTCTTCCAACTCTTTTGTAGTTGTAGACTTCATCTGTGCTTTCAACACAATACATTCAGTACATTTACTGAAGTTGGTATTCTTTGAGAATGCCACATCTCGAAAACGAGTATTCCAGATCTTGTTCATTGTTGATTGTGATATTGATGGGTAATTGAGTTTTTGAAGAGCCTCATTGATCTGTTTTAACAAAGAACTTTGTGTGTAAGTATAAGGCAACAATCTTAAAGGAGAAGACCTTCCATCTTTTTCAACTTGACGTGTTTGGTTTGGTGAATAATCTGAATTATCCATCACAATTTTGTGTAATATTTTGATGGCTGCCATGGCATGTGCATGTGCTTTGCATGTGTTGGTGTTACCATGAATGGCTTTGATGTGTCCATGCTAGAAATAATGTTGGTACCTATAGAAGGTTCTTTGAGGAATCTTATGTATCTTGTACCATGCTTTCTTACAAATAATATTACCATTAAATCTCATGTCCTTTACTTTTCTAACAATAGGAGATAGGCCATGGCCATGGCTTTTTGACATGAATGCGTTTGAAAGGAGTGAATTCAAGACAAATTATCGAATACCATTCTTATTTATGTGTTCCATAATCCTTCTAGCCACTACAATGGCCTTCCTATCCACATGTTGAAGACAATCTCGTTTACAACAATCATTTGCTGCCAAAAGTCGGATTTCTTTCTCTTCATCTGTCCTTGTTTGACATTCTGCAACTTTTTTTGTAGCCATAACTCGTTTAATATTTTTATATGGCCCCGTTACATGCATATCATTTGATTCTACATTTTTTTCATTATAAATATCCCCATCACATTTTTCTAAGGGACTTGTGTCCTCTATCACATCCCATATCACCATTTCCTTGGGTGGTTCCTTGAAATTTTCCTTGACACTTAACATCTCACCTTTGTTGTCCACTAATTTATTTATTGGCCATCTAACCAAACAATGTATAGACTTATCCCCTATCCTACATCTTTCACAATTTCCATTTATCTCTTCCACGCAAACACTGAAGTCCATTTCACCTAGTGTTTCACCCTCAACCATGTCATCCTCATAGACATTAACTATCATTCCTTTGGCAATGCACATGATTTCTCCTGTGCATTCATGTGTAAGAAAAACCCTTGTACATGTGAATAAAACCCTATCTTTGTGAATATTTGTGGGATGGTCATGACAATGAAGTTCCAAATCTGATTCTGGCCAAATCTCATAAGATTCCAATGCATCCCCTAGTGTATGCTCAAATCTTGTTTGATGTGGTAGAGGAGCATCATGTTTTAACACCTTCTCAATTTTAACCACTATGCATCCTTTCTTTACCATCCTTCCATGCACCTTATGACCAAGATCTTTATTGAATACAAATCCCTCACCTACCTTCACTCCACATTGTAGAAGATCTACCTTGTCTCCAATAGAAAATGCAGAAGAAACATTTGCACCTATACACCAAATTAAAGAAACTTAGTATTTGCTAAAAAAACCATTCAATATACTATCAATAACACTTAACACCATTTGCTAAAATAAACATTCAATATATTATCAATAATACTTAACACATGATTTCATATTTTTATTTACCTATGTTGTGCCTCAAATCCATGATCTTCCATGGATGTATGTCCCCTTCATCAACATATTCTAGAATCAAATGTGGTTGAGTGACATCAATTATCAAAACTGCAACATAGCCTGCATCAACCATTTCTCTACCATAATAAGTCCCAGTGTTTGCATATTCAACCCTTCCTAGTCCAATAACTTGACCATTAATTATGAGGTCAACATAGTCCCCTTTTGTCAAAATTATATTTGTGTGATGATCATGACAATGACGTTCCAAATCCGATTCTGTCCAAATCTCATAAGAATCCAATGCATCCCATAGTGTATGCTCAAATCCTGTTGGATGTGGTAGAGGAGCATCATGTTTTAACACCTTCTCAATTTTAACCATTATGCATCCTTTCTTTACCATTCTTCCATGCACCTTATGACCAAGCTTTGTATTGAATATGGATCCCTCACCTACCTTCACTCTAGATTGTAGAAGATCTACCTTGTCTCCAATAGAAAATGCAGAAGAAACATTTGCATCTGTACACAAAATTAAAGAAACTCAATATTTGCTAAAAAAAACAATCAGTATACTATCAATAACACTTAACACATGCTTTGATATTTTGATTTACCTATGTTGTGCCTCAAATATATGATCTTCCATGAATGTATGTATCCTTCATCAACATCTTCCACAATCATATGTGGTTGAGTGACATCAATTATCAAAACTATAACATAGCCTGCATTAACCCTTTCTCTGCCACAATAAGTCCTAGTGTCTGTAGATTCAACCCTTCCTAGCCCAATAACTTGACCATTAATGAGGAGGTCAACATAGTCCCCTTTTGTCAAAATTATATTTTCCATTGTAACTCCTATGAATTCTGTAACACACAATTGAATTGTAATTTGTAATTAAGGTTAAATGATGTAAAGTGTCTCTTATATTTTAGCAAAAATACAACCTTCAAAAAAGTAATATAGTGATTTTCTACACAATGAAAAACCTTTCCCCACCATCCACCAAAAGGCACTCTACATATAAATTACACACAATTAGAGATCCAAGTATATCAAAGAATGAAAAATATCAACTCACACCAAACCACCAAGTTCCTATTTAACTATGGAGATGGCACTTGTTTTATTGTTGTATGTGTATGAATTGTGCTCATACAAAAATTTACAAAACAAGAAAGGAGAGGCTTGATTTTAACTGTAACTATATGAACTTGGCATATCATCCATTGGTCATATCATTGCACATATGCATTGCCCATTCTTATGATGTGCCCTCAAGCCAAAAAAAAAAATTATTTGTGTGCTTCTCAATTTCCTAGCTTCAAAAGAAATTATGCCATATGAGAGAGCTCCTTAGGTCAAACCTTAGGGTGTTGTAAGGCATAACACAAGCTCCAACCAAATGAAAAAGTTCTCTTAATGTGATACCATCATGTAGAGATTCTCTCGAAATGACATTCTCATTAGCCATGTGAATTTTTCCCCCAATTGCTTTTGAGAACCCCACTTTTTCTATGTTGACATCAACCTAAGGCTCTCAATCTCACAAACCACTCTCTCTACAGATTCCAATCTTACCTAGGCTCCAATACCATATGAAATTTTACACCTACAAGAGAGACATAAACACAAGCATGCACACATAGATAAAATCCCATATCTAATGTGTAAATCCAAACCCAAGAAAACCACACAAAGATATATTTAGTACCCTTGACCAAGTCAACCAAGACCATGCCCAATTTAACCAACACCATCCATTTGAGACACAATATAATGTAGACAATAAACCTTTTAAATACACTACCAACACATGAAAACCATGGGCTAAAACCATGTGCCACAATAAACCACAAACACTGAATGATTAACCTAACATGGCTTTGAAAGGGAAAGGAGAAATTGGTACTCCTAATGAAACCGATATGGAAACCAAGTCCTCTTACTACTAGTAAGGATGAAGTTCAATATTTAGGAAGAGGATAAAGCAATGTCCATAATAGAACACTCATTTTGTAATAATATTCAAATAGTCACCAATAATTATAAGACCAGTGAAAAGATGTAGTACTATTTCCAAAATAGGTAATGTAACATACAAAAATTTATAACATGAATTATGTGGAGGGAAAAGGTATGAGTGGTCACATTTTTTTACTCAATTTATTTTCCCATTTTGCTAGTGTTAGGGATGACTATAAAGTTTTGCAATCCCAACATTTCTAATTTTATTGAATTCATTGCCACAATCATTTTATACTTTGAAAATAATAACTTATGTTGAACAGAGAAAATTCATATTTTGAGATGGTTTTTGATTCATTGTAAGAAGAAATTAGAATAATTGATGCAAGAACACCAACATTGGGGGATAAGTTTCTTTCTATGCCAAAAGAAAGGGGAAACACAATATTTTCCAACAGAGCCAGGCTGAAAGAGTAACAAAAATGGGTGCAAAAGAAACAAAACGAAACAATTTATGAAGTAATGTAAGGCCACACTACATGCCAACAACAGGGTGGCAAGCAACCACAAAAATATAAGAACAAGAAAAATATAAGGTGCAATTATTGTCATATGTTAGGGCTCATACAAAGAGACTATTCGAAGTGGAATATTGCATTGTTTCGTCTTGTCGTATGTAGAAATCAACATGATCAAGATTTTAAAGTTGATATGGAGAACTCCAATGACTAATATTTCTTCACTATATACTTATGAACGACATAGCACATGACAAGGAAATAAAAATTGCTCCAGATTTATTGCCATCTTTACATGAATAGAATTATCTAGTTCGAAGATAAAAGCTGCCATAAAGTATATGAATTTGGAGAGTTGCAAGTCCCTATTGCTAATGGAGGAAGGAATATTCTACAAGGAGTGTTGCACGTGCCAAATTTGGCAAGAGATTTGAAATCTATTGCAAAAATAATATATTTTGGCTAGAATGTTAAATTCCACTTAAAAAATTGGCATTGTGAATAACCAAGCAAGGAATGTTCGTTTACATGCTCCTAAGAAGGGAATTTATATGTTTTAAAGTTCAATTTATAAGTTGCATCATCTATTATAGAAAATAGTTTGTGGACTAGTGTCATTAGAGGTTGCTTCATGTGAATGCCAAAACTCTATTAGAAATGAAAAATAAAAGCATGGTAAATTGCATGATGAACCAAAAAAAATGATTATAATTTGGACTCATGAATATTGTGCAATTGACAAGCAAATTAGAAGGCACAATGTCTACACCAGAATGCGGGGTGCTAGATTTAGTGCACAATTATATTTTTCGTCCTAAATATGTAGAATATGTATGTTGGATGATTTTTTTTAGAGCTTTCCTTGACAAGAAAATTAGAAGGCACAATGTCTACACTAGAATGCGGGGTGCTAGATTCAGTGCACAATTATATTTGTCATCCTAAATATGTAGAATATGTATGTTGGATGATTTTTTTTAGAGCTTTCCTTGATGCTTTTAGCAGAAAAACTTGTATTTATTAGTCTAAAATGGTTGGTGCATTTAATGTTTTTCCACAATTTCAACCAATGGTTGAAAAGTAGTTGGAGCCCTCAAATTATTTTGCAAGAAAGCTATCATAATGAGGATCTCATGAGTCATAACCATGAGGGAAATCTAGTGTGTGCTAGATTACCATCTTGAACAAGCAGGAGCACATATTAAACATCATCCCATCGTGGGGGAAAGCTAGTGCATGCTAGCTTTCCCTCTTGCACAAGTAGGAGCACATTTCAAAAAAAATCTTCCCACCTTGGGGGAAAGCTAGTGCATGCTATCTTTCCCTCTTGCACAAGCAGAGGCGCATCTTGAACAAAATCATCCTTCCGAAGGGGAAAGATACCACACCCTAGCTTTGCCTCTTGCACAAGGAAGAGCGCATCATGAACAATATCATCCCACCATGGCGGAAAGTTAGTGCATTCTAGTTTTCCCTCTTGTGGAAGTAGGAGCGCATCTCAAACAACATCATCCCACCATTAGGCGTGTTAGGTATCCCTCTTGCACAAGAAAGAGTCCATCTTGAACAACATCATCCCACCAGTGGGGAAGGGTAGCTCGTGATAGATTTCTCTCTTGCACAAACATGAGCTCATCTCTGAAAACATCATCCCACACTGGGGGAAGCTCGTGCGTGCTAGATTTCCCTCTTGCATAAGCACAAGCTCATCTTGGACAACATCATCCCACTCTAGGGGAATAATAGCTTGTGCTAGTTTTCCCTAATGGGAAAACACGAGCTCATCTCAGACAATATCATCCCAGCATTGGGGAAAGCTAGATCATGCTAGCTTTCCCTCTTGCACAAGCACAAGTACATCTCGAACAACATGATTCCACCGTAGGAAAAAGATAATGCAAGCTAGCTTTCCCTCTTTCATAAACACAAGCACAAACACATCTTGAACAACATCACTCCAACCTAGGGAAAAGCTAGCGTATGCTAGCTTTCCCCTCAATTTCCTAGCTTCATAAGAAATTATGCCATATGATAGAGCTCCTTAGGTCAAACCTTAAGGTGTTGTAAGGCATAACACCAGCTCCCACCAAATGAAAAGGTTCTCTTAACGCGATACCATCATGTAGAGATTCTCTAGAAATGACATTCTCATTAGCCATGTGAATTTTTCCCCCAATTTCTTTTGAGAACCCCATTTTTTCTATGTTGACATCAACCTAAGGCTCTCAATCTCACAAACCACTCTCTCTAGAGATTCCAATCCTACCTAGGCTCCAATACCATATGAAATTTTACACCTACAAGAGAGACATAAACACAAGCATGCACACATAGATAAAATCCCATATCTAATGTGTAAATCCAAACCCAAGAAAACCACACAAAGATATATTTAGTACCCTTGACCAAGTCAACCAAGACCATTCCCAATTTAACCAACACCATCTCTTTGAGACACATTATAATGTAGACAATAAACCTTTTAAATACACTACCAACACATGAAAACCATGGGCTAAAACCATGTGCCACAATAAACCACAAACACTGAATGATTAACCTAACATGGATTTGAAAGGGAAAGGAGAAATTGGTACTGCTAATGAAACCGATATGGAAACCAAGTCCTCTTACTACTAGTAAGGATGAAGTTCAATATTTAGGAAGAGGATAAAGCAATGTCCATAATAGAACACTCATTTTGTAATAATATTCAAATAGTCACCAATAATTATAAGACCAGTGAAAAAATGTAGTACTATTTCCAAAATAGGTAATGTAACATACAAAAATTTATAACATGAATTATGTGGAGGGAAAAGGTATGAGTGATCACATTTTTTTACTCAATTTATTTTCCCATTTTGCTAGTGTTAGGGATGACTATAAAGTTTT
>JASDQU010100011.1:495276-517632 GCA_032191745.1 Picea mariana
AGAGATTCCAATCCTACCTAGGCTCCAATACCATATGAAATTTTACACCTACAAGAGAGACATAAACACAAGCATGCACACATAGATAAAATCCCATATCTAATGTGTAAATCCAAACCCAAGAAAACCACACAAAGATATATTTAGTACCCTTGACCAAGTCAACCAAGACCATTCCCAATTTAACCAACACCATCTCTTTGAGACACATTATAATGTAGACAATAAACCTTTTAAATACACTACCAACACATGAAAACCATGGGCTAAAACCATGTGCCACAATAAACCACAAACACTGAATGATTAACCTAACATGGATTTGAAAGGGAAAGGAGAAATTGGTACTGCTAATGAAACCGATATGGAAACCAAGTCCTCTTACTACTAGTAAGGATGAAGTTCAATATTTAGGAAGAGGATAAAGCAATGTCCATAATAGAACACTCATTTTGTAATAATATTCAAATAGTCACCAATAATTATAAGACCAGTGAAAAAATGTAGTACTATTTCCAAAATAGGTAATGTAACATACAAAAATTTATAACATGAATTATGTGGAGGGAAAAGGTATGAGTGATCACATTTTTTTACTCAATTTATTTTCCCATTTTGCTAGTGTTAGGGATGACTATAAAGTTTTTCAATCCCAACATTTCTAATTTTATTGAATTCATTGCCACAATCATTTTATACTTTGAAAATAATAACTTATGTTGAACAAAGAAAATTCATATTTTGAGATGGTTTTTGATGCATTGTAAGAAGAAGTTAGAAGAATTGATGCAGGAACACCAACATTGGGGGATAAGTTGCTTTCTATGCCAAAAGAAAGGGGAAACACAATATTTTCCAACAGAGCCAGGTTGAAAGAGTAACAAAAATGGGTGCAAAAGAAACAAAACGAAACAATTAATGAAGTAATGTAAGGCCACACTACATGCCAACAACAGGGTAGCAAGCAACCACAAAAATATAAGAACAAGAAAAATATAAGGAGCAATTATTGTCATATGTTAGGGCTCATACAAAGAGACTATTAGAAGTGGAATATTGCATTGTTTCATCTTGTTGTATGTAGAAATCAACATGATCAAGATTTTAAAGTTGATATGGAGAACTCCAATGACTAAGATTTCTTCATTATATACTTATGAACGACATAGCACATGACAAGGAAACAAAAATTGCTCGAGATTTATTGCCATCTTTACATGAATAGAATTATCTAGTTCGGAGATAAAAGCTGCCATAAAGTATATGAATTTGGAGAGTTGCAAGTCCCTAATGCTAATGGAGGACGGAATATTCTGCAATGAGTGTTGCACGTGCCAAATTTGGCAAGAGATTTGAAATCTATTGCAAAAATAATAGATTTTGGCTAGAATGTTAAATTCCACTTAAAAAACTGGCATTGTGAATAACCAAGCAAGGAATGTTCATTTACATGCTCCTAAGAAGGGGATTTATATGCTTTAAAGTTAAATTTATAAGTTGCATCATCTTTTATAGAAAATAGTTTGTGGACTAGTGTCATTAGAGGTTTCTTCATGTGAATACCAAAACTCTATTAGAAATGAAAAATAAAAGCATGGTAAATTGGATGATGAACCAAAAAAAAATGATTATAATTTCGACTCATGAATATTGTGCAATTGACAAGCAAATTAGAAGGCACAATGTCTACACTAGAATGCGGGGTGATAGATTTAGTGCACAGTTATATTTGTCGTCCTAAATATGTAGAATATGTATGTTGGATGATTTTTTTTAGAGCTTTCCTTGATGCTTTTAGCATAAAAACTTGTATTTATTAGTCTAAAATGGTTGGTGCATTTAATGTTTTTCCACAATTTCAAGCAATGGCTGAAAAGTAGTTGGAGGCCTCAAATTATTTTGCAAGAAAGCTAGCATAATGAGGATCTCATGAGTCATAACCATGAGGGAAATCTAGTGCATGATAGATTACCATCTTGAACAAGCAAGAGAACATTTTAAACATCATCCCATCGTGGGGGAAAGCTAGTGCATGCTAGCTTTCCCTATTGCACAAGTAGAAGCACATTTCGAAAAAAATCATCCCACCTTGGGGGAAATCTAGTGCATGCTATCTTTCCCTCTTGCACAAGCAGGGGTGCATCTTGAACAACATCAACCTTCCAAGGGGGGAAGCTACCACACCCTAGCTTTCCCTCTTGCACAAGCAAGAGCGCCTCACGAACAATATCATCCCACCATGGCAGAAAGTTAGTGCATTCTAGTTTTCCCTCTTGCGCAAGTAGGAGCGCATCTCAAACAACATCATCCCACCATTAGGCGTGTTAGTTATCCCTCTTGCACAATCAAGATTCCATCTTGAACAACATCATCCCACTAGTGGGGAAATCTAGCTCGTGCTAGATTTCTCTCTTGCACAAGCATGAGCTCATCTCTGACAACATCATCCCACCCTGGGGGAATCTAGTGCATGATAGCTTGCCCCCTTGCACAAGAACAAGCTCATCTTGGACAACATCATCCCACTCTAGGGGAATAATAGCTTGTGCTAGTTTTCCCTAATGGGAAAACAGGAGCTCATCTCAGACAACATCGTCCTAGCATTGGGGAAATCTAGCTCATGATAGATTTCCCTCTTGCACAAGGACAAGTACATCTCGAACAACATGATTCCACCGTAGGGAAAATATAACGCAAGCTATCTTTCCCTCTTTCATAATCACAAGCTCAAACACATCTTTAACAACATCACTCCAACCTAGGGGAAAGCTAGTGTATGCAAGTTTTCCATCTTGCACAAGCACTAGCGCATCTTGAAAATCATCCCACCATGTGGGTAAGCTAGCATGTGCTAGCTTTCTCTCTTGCACAAACACATCTCAAACAACATCATTGCACCGTTAAGGAAAGATAGTGTGTGTTAGTTTTCCCTCTTGCATAAGCACAAGTGCATCTTGAACAACATCATTCCACCATGGTGGAAAGCTAGCGCATGCTAGCTTTCTCTCTTGCACAAGAACAAGACCATCTCGAACAACATCATTCTAGTGTTTTTCATCTCGAACATAATCCTACCATGGGGGAAAGCTAGCACGTAATAGCTTTCCCTCTTACACAAGCATATACACATCTCAAACAATATCATTCCACTGTGGGGGAAAGCTAGCATGTGCTAGCTTTCTCTCTTAAACAAGCACAAGCACATCTTGAACAACATCATTCCTCCATGGGGTAAAACCAATGCATGCTAACTTTCAGTCTTGCAGAAGCACAAGAACATCTTGCATAACATCATTTCATTGTGGGGAAAAGATAGTGTGTGCTAGCTTTCCCACTTTCACAAACACAAGCACATCTCGAACAACATCATTCAAGCATGGAGGAAATATTGAGCGTGCTAAAATTCCCTCTTGCACAAGCACAAGCACATCTCAAACAAAATCATTCCATCGATAAGGAAAGCTAGCGCGTGTTAGCTTTCCCTCTTGCATAAGCACAAGTTCATCTCGAACAACATCATTCCACCATGGTGTAAAGCTAGCGCCTAATAGATTTCTCTCTTGCACAAGCACAAGACCATATCGAACAACATCATTCTGGTGTTGTGCATCTCGAACATCATCCTACCATGGGGAAAAGCTAGCGCGTGCTAGCTTTCCCTCTTACACAGGCATATACACATCTCGAACAAGATCATTCCACTGTGGGGGAAGGCTAGCGTGTGCCATATTTATTTCTTGCACAAGCACAAGCACATCTTGAACAACATCATTCCTCCGTGGGGTAAAACCAATGCATGTTAACTTTCAGTATTGCAGAAGCACAAGAACGTCTTGAATAACATCATTCCATTGTGGGGAAAAGCTAGTGTTTGCTATCTTTCCCTCTTTCACAAACACAAGCACATCTCGAACAACATCATTCCAACATGGAGGAAAGCTTGAATACGCTAAACTTCCCTCTTGTACAAGCACAAGCACATCTCAAACAACATCATTCCACCATTAAGGAAAGCTAGCGCGTGTTAGATTTCCCTCTTGCATAAGCACAAGTGCATCTCGAGAAACATCATTCCACCATGGTGGAAAGATAACACCTACTAGATTTCTCTCTTGCACAAGCACAAGACCATCTCGAACAACATCATTCCAGTGTTGTGCATCTCAAACATCATCCTACCATGGGGAAACGCTAGTGCGTACTAGCTTTCCCTCTTACACAAGCATATACACATCTCGAACAAGATCATTACACTTTGGGGGAAGGCTAGCATGTGCTATCTTTCTCTCTTGCACAAGCACAAGCGCATCTCGAACAACATCATTCCTCTGTGGGGTAAAACTAGTGCATGCTAACTTTCAGTCTTGCAGAAGCACAAGCACATCTTGAATAACATCATTCCATTGTGGGGAAAAGATACCCTGTGCTAGCATTCCCTCTTTCACAAACACAAGAACATCTCCAACAACATCATTCTAGTATGGAGGAATGCTTGCACATGCTAAACTTCCCTCTTGCACAAGCACATTCAAATCTCAAACAACATCAGTCCACCGTTAAGGAAAGCTAGCGCGTGTTAGTTTTCCCTCTTGCATAAGCACAAGTGCATATTGAACAACATCATTAAACAATGGGGGAAAGCTAGCACGTGCTATCTTTCCCTCTTACACAAGCACAAGCGCATTTTGAACAACATCATTCCAGTGTTGGGGAAAGCTAGTGCATGCGCTAGCTTTCCCACTTGCACAAGCACAAGCGCATCTCGAACATCATCCTACCATGGGGGAAAGCTAGCATGTGCTAGCTTTACCTCTTACACAAGTAAATACACATTTCGAAAAAGATCATTCCACTGTGGGGGAAAGCTAGCATGTGCTAGCTTTCTCTATTGCAAAAACACAAGCGCATCTCAAACAACATCATTCCTTCGTGCGGTAAAACTAGTGCATGATAACTTTCAATCTTGCAGAGGCACAAGCACATCTTGAATAACATCATTCCATTGTGGGAAAAAGCTAGCATGTGTTAGCTTTCCCTCTTTCACAAACACAAGCACATCTCGAAAACATCATTCTAGCATGGAGTAAGGCTTGAACATGCGATACTTCCCTCTTGCACAAGAAGAAACACATCTCAAACAACATCATTCCACCATTAAGGAAAGCTAGTGTGTGTTAGCTTTCCCTCTTTCATAAGCACAAGTGCATCTCGAATAACATCATTCCATTGTGGGGAAAATATACACTGTGCTAGCTTTCCCTTTTTCACAAACACACGTACATCTCCAACAGCATCATTCTAGCATGGAGGAATGCTTGCACATGCTAAACTTC
The DNA here is from genome assembly GCA_032191745.1 of Picea mariana. Lineage (NCBI taxonomy): Eukaryota > Viridiplantae > Streptophyta > Pinopsida > Pinales > Pinaceae > Picea > Picea mariana. The sequence continues at coordinate 500,610 of JASDQU010100011.1, forward strand.
CCTCTTGCACAAGCACAATCAAATCTCAAACAACATCAGTCCACCATTAAGGAAAGCTAGTGCGTGTTAGTTTTCCCTCTTGCATAAGTACAAGTGCATATTGAATAACATCATTCCACAATGGGGGAAAGTTAGCACGTGCTATCTTTCCCTCTTACAGAAGCACAAACACATTTTGAACAACATCATTCCAGTGTTGGGGAAAGCTAGCACATGCTAGCTTTCCCTCTTGCACAAGCACAAGCGCATCTCAAACATCATCCTACCATGGGGGAAAGCTAGCATGTCTCTTACACAAGCATATACACATCTCGAACAAGATCATTCCACTATGGGGGAAGGCTAGCATGTGCTATCTTTCTCTCTTGCACAAGCACATCTTGAACAACATCATTCCTTTGTGGGGTAAAACTAGTGCATGCTAACTTTCAGTCTTGCAGAAGAACAAGCACATATTGAATAACATCATTCCATTGTGGGGAAAATCTATCCTGTGCTAGCTTTACCTCTTTCACAAACACAAGCACATCTCGAACAACATCATTCTAGCATGGAGGAAAGATTGCACATGCTAAACTTCCCTTTTGCACAAGCACAAGCACATCTCAAACAACATCATTCCACCGTTAAGGAAAGCTAGCTTTCCCTCTTGCATAAGAACAAGTTCATCTCAAACAACATCATTCTACCATGGGGGAAATCTAGTGCATGCTAGCTTTCCCTCTTACACAAGCACAAGCGCATCTCGAACAACATCATTTCAGTTTTGGGGAAAGCTAGCGCATGCTAGCTTTCCCTCTTGCACAAGCACAAGCGCATCTCAAACGTCATCCTACCATGGGGGAAGGCTAGCATGTCTCTTACACAAGCATATACACATCTCGAACAAGATCATTCCACTGTGGGGGAAATCTAGTGTGTGCTAGCTTTCTCTCTTGCACAAGCACAAGCGCATCTCGAACAACATCATTCCTCCGTGGGGTAAAACTAGTGCATGCTAACTTTCAGTCTTGCAGAAGTACAAGCACATATTGAATAAAATCATTCCATTGTGGGGAAAATCCACCTTGTGCTAGCTCTCCCTCTTTCACAAACAGAACCACATCTCCAACAACATCATTCTAGCATGGAGGAATGCTTGCGCATGCTAAACTTCCTCCTTGCATAAGAACAATCAAATCTCAAACAACATCAGTCCACCGTTAAGAAAAGCTAGCACATGTTAGTTTTCCCTCTTGCATAAGCAAAAGGGCATATTGAACAACATCATTCCACAATGGGGGAAAGGTAACACGTGTTATCTTTCCCTCTTACACAAGCACAAGCGCATTTTGAACAACATCATTCCAGTGTTGGGGAAAGCTAGCGCATGCTAGCTTTCCCTCTTGCACAAACACAAGCACATCTCAAACATCATCCTACCATGGGGGAAAGCTAGCACATGCTAGATTTCCCTCTTACACAAGTATATACACATCTCGAACAAGATCATTCCACTATGGGGGAAAGCTAGCATGTGGTAGCTTTCTCTATTGCACAAACACAAGCGCATCTCGAACAACATCATTCCTTCATGGGGTAAAACTAGTGCATGCTAACTTTCAGTCTTGCAAAGGAACAAACACATATTGAACAACATCATTCTAGCATGGATTAAAGCTTGAACATGTGATACTTCCCTCTTGCACAAGCACAAGCGCATCTCGAACAACATCATTCCTCCGTCGGGTAAAACTAGTGCATGCTAACTTTCAGTCTTGCAGAAGCACAAGCACATCTTGAATAACATCATTCCATTGTGGGGAAAATCTACCCTGTGCTAGCTTTCCCTCTTTCAAAAACACAAGAACATCTCCAACAACATCATTCTAGCATGGAGGAAAGCTTGCACATGCTAAACTTCCCTCTTGAACAAGAACAATCAAATATCAAACAACATCAGTCCACCGTTAAGAAAAGATAGAGCGTGTTAGTTTTCCCTCTTGCATAAGCACAAGTGCATATCGAACAACATCATTCCACAATGGGGGAAAGCTAGCACGTGCTATCTTTCCCTCTTACACAAGCACAAGCACATTTTGAACAACATCATTCCAGTGTTGGGGAAATCTAGCGCATGATAGCTTTCCCTCTTGCACAAGCACAGGCGCATCTCGAACATCATCTTACCATGGGGGAAAGCTAGCATGTCTCTTACACAAGCATATACACATCTTGAACAAGATCATTCCACTGTGGGAGAAAGCTAGCATGTGCTAGCTTTCTCTCTTGCACAAGCACAAGTGCATCTCGAACAACATCATTCCTCTGTGGGGTAAAACTAGCGCATGCTAACTTTCAGTCTTGCAGAAGCACAAGCATGTCTTGAATAACATCATTCCATTGTGGGGAAAAGCTAGTGTGTGTTAGCTTTCCCTCTTTCAAAAACACAAGCACATCTCGAACAACATCATTCTAGCACGGAGGAAAGCTTGCACATGCTAAACTTCCCTTTTGCACAAGCACAAGCACATCTCAAACAACATCATTCCACCGTTAAGGAAAGCTAGCACATGTTAGCTTTCCCTCTTGCATACGCACAAGTTCATCTCGAACAACATCATTCTACCATGGGGGAATCTAGCACGTGCTAGCTTTCCCTCTTACCCAAGCACAAGCACATCTCGAAAAACATCATTCCAGTGTTGGTGAAAGATAGCGCATGCTAGCTTTCCCTCCTGCACAAGAACAAGCACATCTCGAACATCATCCTACCATGGGGGAAAGCTAGCGCATGCTAGCTTTCCCTCTTACAAAAGTATATACACATCTCTAACAAGATCATTCCACCATGGGGGAAACCTAGTGTGTGCTAGCTTTCTCTCTTGCATAAGCACAAGTGCATCTCAAACAACATCATTCCTCCATGGGGTAAAACTAGTGCATGCTAACTTTCAGTCTTGCGGAGGCACAAGCACATCTTGAATAACATCATTCTATTGTGGGGAAAAGCTAGAGTGTGTTAGCTTTCCGTCTTTCACAAACACAAGAACATCTCGAACAACATCATTCTAGCATGGAGTAAATCTTGAACATGCGATACTTCCCTCTTGCACAAGCACAAACACATCTCAAATAACATCATTCCATCGTTAAGGAAAGATAGCATGTGTTGGATTTCCCTCTTGCATAAGCACAAGTGCATCTCGAATAAAATCATTCCATTGTGGGGAAAAACTACCTTGTGCTAGCTTTCCCTCTTTCACAAACACAATCACATCTCCAACAACATCATTCTAGCATGGAGGAATGCTTGCACATGCTAAACTTCCCTCTTGCACAAGCACAATCAAATCTCAAACAACATCAGTCAACCGTTAAGGAAAGATAGTTTGTGTTAGTTTTCCCTCTTTCATAAGCACAAATGCATATTGAACAACATCTTTCCACAATGGGGGGAATCTAGCGCGTGCTATCTTTCCCTCTTACACAAGCACAAGCGCATTTTGAACAACATCATTCTGGTGTTGGGGAAAGCTAGCGCATGCTATCTTTCTCTCTTGCACAAGCACAAGCGCATCTCAAACATCATCCTACCATGGGGGAAAGCTAGCATGTCTCTTACACAAGAATATACACATCTCAAACAAGATCATTCCACTATGGGGGAAAGATAGCGTGTGCTAGCTTTCTCTCCTGCACAAGCACAAGTGCATTTCGAACAACATCATTCCTCCATGGGGTAAAACTAGCACATGCTAACTTTCAGTCTTACAGAAGCACAAGCACATCTTGACTAACATCATCTCATTGTGGGGAAAAGATAGCATGTGTTAGCCTTCCCTCTTTCACAAACATAAGAACATCTTGAACAACATCAATCTAGCATGGATGAAATATTTCACATGCTAAACTTCCCTTTTTCACAAGCACAAGCACATCTCAAACAACATCGTTCCACCGTTAAGGAAAGCTAGTGTGTGTTAGCTTTCCCTCTTGCATAAGCACAATTTCATCTCGAACAACATCATTCTACCATGGGGGAAATCTAGCGCGTGCTAGCTTTCCCTCTTACACAAGCACAAGCGCATCTCGAACAACATCATTCCAGTGTTGGTGAAAGCTAGCGCATGCTATCTTTCCCTCTTGCACAGGCACAAGTGCATCTCGAACATCATCCTACCATGGGGGAAAGATAGCACGTGTTAGCTTTCCCTCTTACAGAAGCATATACACATCTCGAACAAGATCATTCCACTGTGGGGGAAAGCTAGCATGTGCTAGCTTTCTCTCCTGCACAAGTACAAGCACATCTCGAACAACATCATTCCTCCGTGGGGTAAAACTAGTGCATGCTAACTTTCAGTCTTGCAGAGGCACAAGTACATCTTGAATAACATCATTCCATTGTGGGGAAAAGCTAGTGTGTGTTAGCTTTCCCTCTTTCACAAACACAAGCACATCTCAAACAACATCATTCTAGTATGGAGTAAAGCTTGAACATGCGATACTTCCCTCTTGCACAAGCACAAACACATATGAAAGAACATCATTCCACCGTTAAGGAAAGCTAGCGTGTGTTAGATTTCCCTCTTACATAAGAACAAGTGCATCTCGAATAACATCATTCCATTGTGGGTAATATCTACCCTGTGCTAGATTTCCCTCTTTCACAAACACAAACACATCTCCAACAACATCATTCTAGCATGGAGGAATTCTTGCACACGCTAAACTTCCCTCTTGCACAAGCACAATCAAATCTCAAACAACATCAGTCCACCATTAAGGAAAGCTAGCACGTGTTAGTTTTCCCTCTTGCATAAGCAAAAGTGCATATCGAACAACATCATTCCACAATGGGGGAAAGCTAGCGTGTGCTATCTTTCCCTCTTACACAAGCACAAGCGCATTTTGAACAACATCATTCCAGTGTTGGGGAAAGCAAGCGCATGCTAGCTTTCCCTTATGCACAAGCACAAGCACATCTCGAACATCATCCTACCATGGGGGAAAGCTAGCATGTCTCTTACACAAGAATATACACATATCGAACAAGATCATTCCACTATGGGGAAAAGCTAGCGTGTGCTATATTTCTCTCCTGTACAAGCACAAGCGCATCTCGAATAACATCATTCCTCCATGGGGTAAAAATAATGCATGCTAACTTTCAGTCTTGCAGAAGCACAAGCACATCTTGAATAACATCATTCCATTGTGTGGAGAAGCTAGCGTGTGCCATGTTTTCCTCTTGAACAAACACAATCACATCTCGAACAACATCATTCTAGCATGGAGGAAAGATTGCACATGCTAAACTTCCCTCTTGCACAAGCACAAGCACATCTCAAACAACATCATTCCACCGTTAAAGAAAGCTAGCGTGTGTTAACTTTCCCTCTTGCATAAGCAGAAGTGCATCTCAAACAACATCATTCCAACATGGGGGAAAGCTAGCGCATGTTAAATTTTCCTCTTACACAAGCACAAGTGCATCTCGAACAACACCTTTCCAGTGTTGGGGAAAGCTATTGCATGCTAGTTTTACCTCTTGCACAAGCACAAGCGCATTTTGAACAACATCATTCCAGTGTTGGGGAAATCTAGTGCATGTTAGCTTTTCCTCTTGCACAAGAACAAGCACATCTCGAACATCATCCTACCATGGGGGAAAGCTAGCATGTGCTAGCTTTCCCTCTTACACAAGCATATACACATCTCGAACAAGATCATTCCCCTATGGGGGAAAGCTAGCATGTGCTATCTTTCCCTATTACAGAAGCGCATCTCTAACAAGAAATTATTTTCCAGATTGTCTAACCCAGCATTATCAGGAGGAGAAATATCATCATATTCAATATCACCATATTCATTAACATGAGTCAATATTCAACCATTTTAGCTTTTACAAATTGAGATTTTATCATTGTATTAATGACATCATTTACCAACTCTGACTATGTCATAGAATCTACTACTACTTAACACATGATAAACAAGTATCACCATCCTCATCTCACCAAGTGTTGGATGTTCACTAGGCTTCCAATCTCCATGCCACGATTACTAGGCCCAGAGCCTCTGGTGATGATTTCTATGGTGATATTTTTAGAGGTGTTGATGGAGTTTCTAGTAGATTTTGTGAAGAATCAACAAACAAAAGTTCAATCTCAAGGCCTTCAAGATCGAGATCGTCAAAGTCATCATCATCTTCACAGCCAATCTCCGAGAAGCCAAGCCCGCATTGGCCTCTATTGTCTTGGATGTCAGAGGACCAGTCTTTGTTTGCATTCACTTCAAAGCTCAGGTTCTTTCTCTCCTATTAGATGCTTGTGTTTTGTTGTAAAATGATTATACTCTTTATTTATGAACTATGCTTCTAAATTTCTATTAATGATGCAATAATGTACAAAGAATATTACAAAAAGAAATGTGTGGGGGTTAGGTTGCCAAGAAGAGGCAAAATCAAGGGTACAATGAAAGCCCCTTCTAAATTAGATCCTCAACTATCTGCATAATATGAAATCAACCTACTGCTGTTAAACAGTTCTATGCACAGTGTTTAAAGTTTAAGGCCCAGAGCAAACTGGAACCATAAATAACCATTAACTATGTTAGCCTTATATTAACCATTAATTTCTCCTGGATTGTCTGTGCATTCATGACTTTGTAAATAATCAGATCTAATCCCTTCTGTCATCTAGATGGTGGAGCCTTAAATCGTGTTTTTGGCTAATAAATCGATTGGATTTTTTAGTGACCCACACAAAATTTGTTTTAGAAAGATAATTTGGGTGTCTTAAACTACATTATCAAAAGAAATTTGGGCCAAATTCCTTTCCTCTTAATTTTTAAAAATAGTATTTTGATGTTCAAGTTTAATCCTTTTGGCTTATTTGTATTATGATAGTGTAGTGATAGGCCTTGATCAGAGAAGCTTTCTGCACTCCTTGCTACTGTTTATCAGGATGTACTCAACAATTTTAAGGATAGTTTTTAGGTATTTCTGGATATTAATATAATCTCTCTTTCAAACAATTACTTTGATATACAATCAAAGGATGTATTTGTTTTATAAAAAAATTAGGCATTGTTTTCTTTATCTCAATGAATAAAATAAAATTCTATACTAATAAAACAGGGTGTACCTGTTATTGATTATATTAGGCATAGTTAATATTTGTCTTTTTGGGAATTCTAACTTGCATTATATTTTGATATGTGGTATTCATCTGAAATGTCCAGTTCATCTTCAACTTCAAAGAAATAGTTGTTAAGGGTGTGCTTCTTATACCTAATAGAATTATTTTTCTTATTTGAAAAAATCCACTGTTGAAAAAAAAGGAACGATCTACGCAGTTTCACACATTGGTGATCATATATGTTTGTAATAAAAATGTGCATCAACACAGTTGTTCATCTTGAAAAAAATCTTAGATATGGTTTATTATATAAGTAATTCAACCTATTTTTACTGAGATTAGGTTCATAAGCAGCTCTGAGAATCCATCCAATGTGATTATCAATGTTCATCAGGCAATCTTGTTTCGACAAAAGTTGTGTTTTTTCCATATTTAGTTTTAGTCTATATGTAATGATAACTTGCCATCTATATATGTGTGAAGCATAGATCAAATAATTTTGTCTTCTGTGGAAACATGCAATAGAAAATGTTTCGAATAGCTATAATGATTGTATCATTATACAGGCCAATTGCTCTCTCTCCAAAGCAGGACAGGTCTCTCATCTTTGGCCTCCCTTGTAGATAGGGAGTGGGCTATCCATCTCGAGATTCAAATGATGTTTCTGTTATATCCAACACTTGCTTTTCCCCTTCCCAAACTAACTTTACAGAGCCACCCGATGTATCTTATTCCCATTTCAACAAGCCTCAGGCATTCAACAATGGGACTGGCAAGTTGAAAATGGATGATGTTTTTGGTGGCTTCCCTCAGCAAAGGCATTTCATCTTCTTGCAATCTTCCCAGAAAACAGAAGAACATGTCAGTGAAGTTAAGATTGGAACAACACTCACAAACCTGGATACATTAGGTATATATGAGAAAAAATACCCTGCTCTTCTAAACACCATGAGAAAAAGCTCGACAAAATGTGGGTATGATGCTAGAGATCATTGCAATGCCTTAGCACCTAGGGAGAAGATGCACCTTATGACTCAACATATGGCCTCTCCCACTCCTTCGCAGTCCCCCTCTGCACTGTATAAAATGAAAACTTGGAAAGATTGGATGCCAGAACTTAACAATTCTTATGTCAATCAGAAAAGAGGCTTGTATTCTAATTCTTCTCAGGAGTCCTCGTATGTTTCTCCAACCACAGAATGTGGTAATGGGACCGAAGAAAAACCTCAAAGGTCAATATTGGAAACTTTGGGAGAAAGATTACTAGATGATGGAGAAGGCTCTGATGTTCTTGAATCATATGTAATTGAAATTGTCTCTAAAAGAAAAGAGAATTTTACTTTCCACAATGAAAATGATAATTATGTATATGATAATCTGATGCCAGATGCTTCAAACATAGCAATGAAAGAGGCCATAGCCTGGGAAAAAGAGAAGTTTCAGTCTAGAAGGTGGGAAGAAGGGCAGGAAGAAGTGACTGAATGTAGTCAAGGACCTAAGGACAAAGATGCTCAAGCGCTGGTGCATAAAATTACTGAAGCTGATGGGAATACAGAAAGTATAATACAACGTGGCAATGGTGCAACTATCTTTGTTGCTGTAATTGTGGTGTGTTTGCAAGGTAGGGTTTCTGACTGATGTTTATGTATAATATGGAATCATATAAGCATGCAAAATGCTCGGGCAATAGGGGCCTTAGCTTTATTTTATTAACTGAAGTAATGACAAAATAATGAAATGCGGAAATGACAAAAACTCTTCAGTGGATCTTTACAAGTCAGATCGACATTGGAATACACACATCAATATATGCTAATAACTGGAATAAATAAGCAAGGAATCTGATCCAGATGATATGCTCCCAATGTGGCATATGTTTGGATGACTGTTGCCGGACTACAAAAGACACAAAAACGCTGCAACAACTGCATACACTGGAAAACTCACCCTGAGAACTCTGGTGCTCTTCTTTTATTGATTGATCTAGATGATATTCTCCAAAGGTGGAAGATGTATGGATGACTATTGTCGGATTACAAAAAGAACACACAAAAACGCAACAACTGCTACATGCACTGGAAAAATTTCCCTGGGAGCTCTGGTGGTCATAAAGGCATGAGATCTGTCTCTGAGGGGTCTCCCTAGTGCCTACCCAAATTGCCCTACCTAAGTAAGACTGAATCTTCTCTGCAGGACTCCACACAAACCCTAGACAGATCTTCCGCTAAGTGCACCCAAACTGCTGCTGTAGGAGGTCGCATTGATGGTTTTTGCCGTCAAAATGGGCCAAAAACTATCTCAATGGAAGTGCCCTGCCTCCTACTGATCTCTGCCAGAAGGAGTCTGAGTATGGTGGAGAGGTTAGGCAGATGCGACCCACTCCAATGATGAAAACCCTCAACGCTGCAACTCAACAATGCGTTGGATACATACGCATTGAGACATCCTAAAAAATCAAAGCACTCGACAATTGAGTGAGCCCACCAAGTTAGTTTCCCCATTTTTTTTAATGATATAATTCCTCCCTCGTCATGATCTAATTCCCATATTGTTTTAATGATCCCAAGTAAATAATTTTCAACTACATATTGTTAGGAGCATAAATGTTAAATAATTGTAGTCTCATATATGAGGTGACTTTGTGGAAGAGGGCAACTAGCCAATATATTCCAGTTGAGAAGGGTAAAATCTACTAGGTTCTCGATTATGAAAATCCCTCCTAAGGCTTCTTAAGCATTGATATTGATGTAATTTCCCTTTCTCCATATTTGTTTAATGTTGATTCCATGTCATCATAACTTATTTTTGTCTCTCATGATAGCTTTATTTTCTGAGGATGATTGTGTATCAGATTCTACTTTCTTGTTTTCAAGTAGTGCCTAATCCCTTGCAATTGCACCGGAGCACTTTCATTTCTTCAAAATGGTCGTTGTTCTGCTTCCACTAAGAGAAAATAGTATGGTATCTTGGATCCCCAATGCCTTACCTTTATTGGCTTGTTCTTTTTTAATTTCCTTGCTTTATTTTTTTCCTTTCTTTGATTCTTTTCATTTATATCTTTAGGCATATTTATAATTTGTTTATCCTACATTAAAAGACCTAAATTAAAGGTCATCAAGGGAGGGATATATGCAAAGTGGGTGGGATGAGGATGGGAAAAAGGGAAAGATCTCAACTTTTATACCTTCGATTATTACATCAAAAGTCATCATCCAACCTTAGGAAAAAGGTTAGATCACCTTTAAATCATATGTAGTACCCCCCCCCCAACTATAACTCAAACTTAGGAAATAACACATCAATGAGAGTACTAACATCATTAAATGCGTTTCCCCCTAGGTGATGCTTCACAAATATTACATCATTAAGTTATATCACCTAGAAAATTCCCACAAAGGAAACATAAGTCAATCCACCATAGCAACATCATAAAATAAAGGGGCATAACAAAGTTCTAACCCATCCAATCATCAAATGTGTTAGAAACACCCCCTCCTAGTGACGCCAACATCATACGTGAACACACCAAGTCACTAGGAAACATTAACAACAACATAAAACATCTACCTCCTAATACCATCATTCAACCCCTTGGGGGCCTAGAACCATCATCCATATCCAAGATAGCATATATACCAAACCACACCATAATGAGATAGTATGCTCCACAACCATCCATGAGTGCAAGCAATGGGTGATCAACATGGCAAGCACGTGTGAGAAGACCACCAAGTAGCAAGCACAATCATCTAGCCAAGGAGAAGTGAGACCTTCCCAAACCAAAGATCTCATCAAATGATCCAATGCCATGAAGAAAAGGGGCTCCATGATCCTATTTCTTCCTGCAAATCCATTGGCCATTAGATATTAACCTGTGTCGCACCATGTAAAGAGAAGCACTACATGACCTGTATGTTCTAAAGAAAGAAGTGTTTGAATCGGGTTCAGTTAAAGATGTTGAACATAAACTTCTTACCTTCAATCTTTCTCTGAATCGTAGTAATAATATAGTGAAGATACCTGAAGCATATTGAACCAAACAACAAAAGATTTATCATGTACTGAAATATTGAGAAACGAAAATAGATATATACCGATTGCACAGCTAACCATGTATTGAATGACATAAAAAATAATCTGTGTTATCCCTAGCATATCACAAGATGATAAGTACCTTATGAAGCTCGAGACTACTCACCTGAAAAATCGTAGAAGATGAAGAAACACATGCCCTGAGCAATGCATATGAAAGGTAGGTTTTGACTGAGTCAATAAAATGAAAATTGATAGTGAAARAGGYGCTAACACCTTCTAWYAATCCCTRCAAAAAAAWTATGCTTTCGTTACAATAAATTCACTCTTCATAACTAGACAAGCACRAGGCATCCAGGTGGCAGGAACTAACCTGAAGCAGCTCAAGTGAAAGGAGCTTCATTTTTGTAACAAACTCATCAGTCTCTTCCTTCAAAGACATCTGTAAAATGTCATTTACGTGTATCATTATTTTTTTCTTGTAAGATAATGTGTTATTTAAAAAAAAATATACACGCACACACACACACACAATGTTTCCCCCGACGTTTCCATTTTTGGAGGGTCATGTTCCCTGACGTCCCTGTTTCATAAACTTCCAGACGTTTCCCCGTTTCATTCAACTTAGGAATTAGGTTTTGACCATGCCAAAACTCCATGAAATAATAAAATATACACCTCCAAAAATAAGAAGAAGTGTCTCCATAAGTTCGCCCTCCATAAATATGCCCGAATATAGTAAGCTGACCAAGTAAACGTGTAAAAGCCACATTTGTGGCCCTCCAAGTATGCCACACACCTCCCAATAAAAAAGCCTCCATAAGCACTTCCAACTAACCCCTTTAAGTGTGAAAAGAAGGCCGATGAAGTAGGGCACCCAAGCTATTCACCTTAATCTGGGAATTAGATTGATTCAACCGTTGAGCAGTTAAAACTTAAATCAACCTCAACATGTGTACGCAAAGGTTAATGCTCAAATATAGCCATAATCCCCCTACATTTAGTCACCAACAAATTAAATCACCATGAACATGTGTGCCAATGAGGGGTGCACTCTAATATATTTTTGTACCATGTAAATAAATGATGTTCTCCGTAGAAAAACCCCACCACGATAACAACAAAACATAAATTCCAACCTAAGATGCAGCACCACCAAGGGATTATTACATCAAAAGTCATCATCCAACCTTAGGAAAAAGGTTAGATCACCATGAAATCATATGTAGTACCCCCCCAACTATAACTCAAACTTAGGAAATAACACATCAATGAGAGTACTAACATCATTAAATGTGTTTCCCCCTAGGTGATGCTTAGCAAATATTACATCATTAAGTTGTATCACCTAGAAAATTCCCACAAAGGAAACATAAGTCAATCCACCATAGAAACATCATAAAAGAAAGGGGCATAACAAAGTGCTAACCCATCCAATCATCAAATGTGTTAGAAACACCCCCTCCTAGTGACGCCAACATCATACATGAACACACCAAGTCACTAGGAAACATCAACAACAACATGAAACATCTACCTCCTAATACCATCATTCAACCCCTTGGGGGCCTAGAACCATCATCCATATCCAAGATAGCATATATACCAAACCACACCATAATGAGATAATATTCTCCACAACCATCCATGAGTGCAAGCAATGGGTGATCAACATGGCAAGCACATGTGATCATTTGATGGTTGTTACTTTGGATTTGCAACAAGAGTACATGTGGCATCTTTATCTCGAAGCATCCTATCTATCGAGACTTTTCACTTCCTTTTAAGGAGGAAGCAGATAGGAGGGAGAAGGGGGTAGATTAAGAGAATTTTGGGCAACAAAGATATGTCCATTTTTTGTAAGCCTGATGGGCCATTTATGCTGTAAAATTATCATATCCAAAGGATAGTTCCTTGGATTCATAACTTGAATGAAATAGAGCCCTATTTTCCTCATCATTTATAGTGTTAAGATCTCTTAAAAATTTCACCTCTGTTTTCAACATTATAAACATTTGTAGTGTCAAAGGTGTATTAATGTTGAAGTAAGGCGTAGATTGTTATTCATATTAGTCAATGGAAACTCTAAGCACTAGAACAAAAAGAAGGATATAAACCATTGCACGCAAATTGCACGCATTGAACAAGAAGTCTAGAAGTTGCACGCATTGGTCTGTTGTTGCAGAGGGTTTGCTTTGAAGCATCAAATTTGCATATACTGTTTGGTGTTTTGGGTCACATTAGTGGTTCTTAGAGATGGGGTATTGCATTCATCGGTGGGGTTTAGTGGATGTTTTGACTTATTTCAATGATTTTCAGAGCAGAGGAATTGCATTCATTAGTGGGTGCTTTAAGATTGTATTCTGCAATGCAGAGTCCAAAGATGGAAGGGCTTATTCATGGGAAGGAGTCCATGTTATCTTCATTCTTGGGAAACAAAATCTCTCTGAATCCAAGGATCCACTCTGCATCATCCAAAAGGTATGGAAAACGCCTCACAACCCATGCAAAAATCAGGGAGATTTTCATGCCTGCATTGAGCTCTACCATGACTGAAGGAAAGATCGTGTCTTGGACGAAATCTGAAGGAGATAAGGTTCAGAAAGGTGAGAGTGTAGTTGCAGTTGAATCAGACAAGGAAAACATGGATGTTTTGAATTAGACAATGCAGACAGAGATACTCCAAATGAAAATTGAAAAGCTTTTGTAACAATGAGCTTGTGTATTATAATAGAGTTTAGTAAGATCATATGACTGCAAGTTCCTTTTCTCTCTGGCTACAATGCTTACTGCTTCCTAATAAAAGTAGTTGTTTCCTTGTTTGACCTTCTAATTCATGCTGACCAACAAGCCTTGTGCTCAACTTACTAGCCAACAAAACATGTCTATTGGATGTGGTATCACCCAATGCGAAGTGAAAACTGTCTGTAGCAATTAGCTCTTAATATAAATAGAGTCTCATAATAGATTATGTGGACTGTGTGCAGCTAGGGATTTATTGAATAGTGTACTTGATCATCAGAAATACAATCTGATTAAATGAAGATACTGTTAAGCATGTTTTTCACTGCACTAGCAGTGACCACCACCTAGGTAAGTTGAATCCAATTACGTTAATCTGAACCTGAAACCAATTTTATGCCTTTCTCTTATGTTAGGATACCTACCTATTCCTTTTTGTGTGAATGATCTAAGATTTTGGGACATGGTTTATTCCATCAATGAATTCAGTAATGACCATGGTTACCACCAAAGCCTTTTTAGAAATATACATTGTTCCTAGACTTTCCATATACATTGATTCAGCATTTAAATGACAATAAAGACTATTCGACATCTTGTAATATAACAAACTTTGAGTTTCAAAACACAAAAAAATGTGAGAGTAGTCACAATARTCTCACCTTGAACTTTTTTCTAATGTGAATAGGTTCAAGATAGTAAGTAGAAAAACCATCTCACAATTTCTTTCTCGTAGATATAAATTCCAATGCATTGGAAGGTCTAGACTCTAAAGAATTTTGTATTAAAATTTAAAATTGTGGTTCCTTGTATGAAATACACATCTCACAATTTCTTTTTCATAGATATAAATTCCAATGCCATTGGAAGGTCTAAAGAATTTTGTATTAAAATTTAAAATCGTGGTTCCTTGTATGAAATACACATTCATATTTAAATTTTCTAATATGAATATATTTGAAAGTTGAAACATTTAGATCTCATAGTTGGAGAACGAGCACACAAAAAACAAATAATCAAGGTGAGATTTCAAAAGATGATTTTCATTGGCCACTATTTCTTTTAACAAATGCTTCTTGTATCACAATGTGGCAAATGTGCACCTGGCCTCAACTAGATTAAACAACCCACTTTCACTGGTGCACCGGCCCACAATGGTCGAACATGTCACTAGGGGGAGTCTCACCACCCTCCCTTTACAAACCAACCAAGCCCCTGTGGACCAATGGTCACTATTTCAAGAAAAACATATTTTTGAAGTATATTATGGCATGGGGAAAATGCCTAAAATATGAGTATTTTATTTTTTTTAAATATTTGTTTTATGAGTATGCTACTAACCATGACCTATAGTTGGTTTTCCTTAGTTTTATTCCAATAATGGTTTGCCTCTAATTTGTGAGCTATAATAGTATTGAATGAGCTTTTGAGTTCATTAAAGAAGTACTGCTATTTTTTTTGTCAGCCTGTGAGTTCATATATTTCAATTAGATTCATATATTCAGATCTGAATTAGCATTTTTTATTTTATCTTCATGCTGTGAGTTCATAGATTTCAATTAATGTTGGAATGTTCCTATGACTTGGCATAATTGGTCCAATCAGCAACAACAATGGAGACCATATCAACAATGTCCTCAACCATACCAGCAACATCCTCAACCATACCAACAACATCCTCAACCATATCAGCAATACCCTCAGCCATATCAGTAGTATCCTCAAACATATCAGCAATATCCTCAACAACAAGCTGTCCATCAACCTCAACATACTCAACAAACATTATCTTCTCCTCCACCAATAAATCCACCACAACTACAATTAACATCTAACCAGCCTCCTAGACCTACTCAGATACCTGCTCAACCACTAGCCAACCCAAATAATAGAGCAGACAGACCAACATATAGTGTAGACGAGGGAACATCTTACCCTATTCTACCTTTGCAGAACATTGAGCTTAGGTCTGGTAGAATTCTTCAAAAGGAACCTCTAGCAGTTACAGAACAAAAAGAAAACAAAGAGAATGAAGATAAAACTTTAAATCAAAACAAACGAGCCGATGAAATCCAAAACAAACAAATGCAAATAGTGCATCCACCACCTTTTCCCGATAGATTGACCCAAGCTAAACTTCCCATGCCCTTGCCTTAGTTTGATGTTTTAGATGAATTAAAAAATGTCTATATAAAAATTCCATTACTTCAAGCCATAAAAGACATTCCAATCTACACTAAAGCAATCAAAGAACTCTGCCTTAAGAAGCCTACAAAGAAAAGATTTGATTCACAAACTATTCATGTCATTGGGAATTTAGCTGGTCTTATGACAAACACTATTTCAATGGAAAAGTATGTTGACCCTGGAATCCCTAGAGTTACAACAATCATCAATAACATACCTATTCCAAATACTTTGATCGACCTTGGGGCTGCCATAAATGTGATGACACTTGAAACAATGAAAACACTGCAGCTCACAAATTTGCAATTCACACCAATTGTTCTCGAACTAGCTGATCGATCCAAAATCATTTCTGAAGGGATCTTGGAAGACATAATTGTTTCACTGGACTCTTGGGAGTATCCAGTTGACATTATAGTACTTCAGCCAAAATCCAATTTAGGAGGACATCCTATCATACTTGGCAGGCCATGGTTGGCAACTGCTAATGCATTTATTGGGTGTAGATCAGGTAATATGATCATTTCATGAGGAACATAAAGAAAACAACTTACCTTATACCCATCAACACAATCACCAACAGTAACTCATAACTTATGGCTTGGTGGAAAATACAATGACAAAGAAGAAGTTCAATCTATTTTGAGCATTAACCAAATCTATGATTTTCAAGAACATGACAATGATGATTTGGTAGAATTTTTTCTTTCTCAACCTGATGTTTCGGAAGAATTAAGAAATGAGCAATATCATGCTGCAAATTGACTCTTAGCACAATGTTTTCAAGAAACCTGTACTATCCATTCTTTACAAACATTGTTTGAAGACATTTTTCCTATCCAATCTATCACAAACACACAAAGCAAGACCATAGAGATCAGTCCAGGAAAAACATTGAACATTGGAACACTCTTAGACTTATCTCAGGAAGCAAAATT
>JASDQU010100011.1:522106-548328 GCA_032191745.1 Picea mariana
TATCCATTCTTTACAAACATTGTTTGAAGACATTTTTCCTATCCAATCTATCACAAACACACAAAGCAAGACCATAGAGATCAGTCCAGGAAAAACATTGAACATTGGAACACTCTTAGACTTATCTCAGGAAGCAAAATTGATTGCATTGTTGACAAAATATCAAAAGGCATTTTCTTGGGACTACACTGATATGCAGGGCATCCACCCAGAAACTTGCACTCACCACATTTACACAGATAGCAGACTAAAATTAAGGACATGCTCTGAGTTTTCATTTTATGAAACTCTTTATTTATACAAGACAGAAAAAAAAAACTCATTGTTATAATTCGGGCGCTGAGTTTTAAAATAGAAAGGCCTTGCTTCAAAACTCAGAGCCTAAAGGTACTAAAAAGTAAATTGTGTACATTCTCTCATAACACAATTATTTAGCACATTTACATATATTTAAATAGAGCAGTTCAAAAATAAATAACAGTGACATATTGTTAATTTTATTTAAATAGAGCAGTCCAAGAATAAATCACAGTGACATATTGTTAATTTAAAATACCAATTTTCAAAAAGAAGAAAGGCCAAATTCATTTGACTTAGCTAAAATATATGGATATTGAGGGTATAGTACTAATGTCATTTTCATCTTCATCTTCACAACAGACATCAATATCAAAATGATGACTATGTGTAGATATCTCTATCTTTGCCATGTCTTGTACCAGGTTTATCACTTTCTTGTCCAATCTTTCTTTGTGATTGGGAAATAAGTTGTTATAAATCAATGTATTACCCCATGTTACACTGTAGGGATCTAGGCCTTTGGCTTTGAACCAGTTCAACAAGTCTTGAATTGTTGGATTTCCATGTATGACCCATCGATCCCATACAGACCAGGTCATATTCCCATGCTTAGTCACATTTGGGGGCACAGGTTCAGCCATAGAAAATAGAAGGAGTGCCAAGTTTGCAAAACTATTGCGATACTTTTCAACTTTGTGGCCTAATATAACCTTGTAAAGTTCCAAGATGAGTGTATTTGTATAATAACATTAATAATAGTGTATTTCTCTATTTTTTATTGAAAGTATAGTATTCAATACATATTTATATTTAGTTTGTTAGCTTATGTTTAAAAGATACCTACTAATAATAAAAAATAGTCACTGTAACTAAAAATGCTACAATTGTACTAAGTTTTATACAACAAAACCAAAGGCAACCATTATAACCCAAAAAGAATAACTGGTGGTAGACAGTCCCCATCATAATAACAAACCAAGACCAGACTAAACAACCAACCATGGATAGAAACTTAAAATGTTTAATCTACATATTACAACTTTGGGGTTCTGAAGTTCTAACAAAATGAAGTCCTTCAACAACTGAAATTCTCATTCAGCTCCTATAATCAGCCTCACACAAGAACATTCAACTTCTTCCTACTGATTGGTAATGGATCGATATCTTTAGTCAAGTGGTTAGGTCCATGGAGCAGGTTGTTCATGTCCTTTTCAGTGGTCACCTATCAAAATCCACCTCATTTACTTTAAGATGGAGATCAATAAGTTGGATGTCTTCAAACATGTTTACTGGTATTCTTTACAGCTTCAAAGATTGATCCCGAGGTTGTACACCACAAATCATAACATTGGATATTCATGTTCACATCCATAATTAGACCTATTCCATTTAATTGGATCTGATAGTTGATACCTAGCCCCACCTGCATTGTTTCTTATGTACAGGACCTCATTCCTAGGAACGACAAATTGCTCGATGTCCAACATTACTTCCATCAGGGAGGAAAACTTGAAACAGCCCACACACCCATATCCAAATGACTTCACTTTGATGAAAAAAGTGTTGTTGCACAATATCTACAACAAAGTTTCTCCATGCATATCACAACTGCTGCAACCCAATTGATTGGATTCTTACTTGTTGTTGTCTTGATAGCAACCAATGAATGCTAACTACGAAGAAGCTGGTCATGTTGAATGATAGCTGACGTAGGTTATTGTTGACTGGGAATGCATCCAAAAAGTAGGAAATCTGATTAGGCAGTGAACATGTATTGTAATAAAAGAATTGAGCTTCATAATAAAGCATTATCTAAGAGAAATGCTAACAACTTCCCCATCTTCGAGATCAACGAACTATAAGACACACTAGTTTATAAGATTTCAAATTGAAGGTCTACTTACAAAAAATTATGAATTTGAATCTCTTTAGTATCTGGACACATTCTTCAATATTCGACCTTAATTTAAAGTTCTGAACTTCAAATTTTCGGTCTAAAGCATTGCAAATCAGGAGTTACTGTGAATCTTCTCCTAACCCAACTTCGCAGCTTCTAAAACTCCTCAACATATAACTTTTGTTTCTGCAATTTTTTTGTCAAATAACCGAGTCTATCTTTGTAAATTGGTATACCGTTTCTTTATTTTATATCCTCTTATGATTGACTGTACTGAAGTGCCCTGATCTAATCCTCACTACTCTCTGTTCAGTCAGTTAATTGAAGACTAGTTGACTAGTTAACTCAGCTAGGTGGCAGTTCACTCTCGTAACTGCCTGAGAGACTAGAATAGGTGGCAGTTCACTCCCCTAACTGTTGGTGTGTGTCCATATCACTCTATACCACCAAAATGGCTAATTGGTTCTCCTCCAATGCGCATTCATTGAGCTATATAGAGTATATTATGTGTAAATTATTCATTATTCAGGACGGTTAATGATAATTCTTCCATTCTTTCTCTCCTTCTTATTTCTCAATTTCTCTCTGCAAATGTGCGTAGTATTTTCTATCTATATCTATTTTGTGCAGGTTCAACACATTTACAAAGAGGCTTCTTATTTATTCACCATTTCACTTGATTTATTCATTACTGTACTAAATTGGGTTTTTCTTATACTTATTTGTCTATTTGGTCCATAACATTTGGTATTAGAGTGGATGCTCCTTGTTGTGGCTCTCTCAAATGAGTCATATTACCAATTTTTCTCTATTTTTTGTATTATTTTTAGTAAATGAAATTTTCAGGTGGAAAGAGGACATAAGAAAGTACATTGGATAAAAATTTCAGAATATGATTCAATAAATTTTTGTAGTTACAGGTTGTTAGAGTTAGTGTTTTTTTTTGTCCTCAAACTAGGCTTAAACAAATGGTTTTGGTGAAATAGTCATATATGAAGATTGCAAGGTCCACTTTGAGTGACACTACTGGTATTGGAAAAAAGATAGAATAACATTTTTTAGGTCAAAATTTCACACTTGTGAGGGAAATATTAACAACATGGAATTCCATGCAAATTTTCTCTCCCCAAATAGGAAAAAAATAATTTCTAGTAATTCCACCATAATGTTTTATTTAAAGGTCCAAATTAAATGGGATTAGTGGGAGCCTAAACTAAATTTGGGAAGATAATTTATTGTATCTCTATAAGGGAACTTCAAAGGTGATCATTCAACATGAGGTGTGTCTTTTGTAGCCTAAACATTTCTATATCCATGAGCAGACAAAATGGTTTCGAAAAAAAAGTAACACCTTAACTCAATAGCCTTAACAATTGCAGGTGAAGTGAGGTTTAGAATCTGAATTTAATACCAAGTTGAATAAATTTGGTAGGGGGCATTAGAAATTAGTCACAGAAAATGAGTAGGAGTAAGTAACTTTCATACTGACCTTAATTATTTTTTACCACAACTAGTATTTTCATATCTATTATGTCCTAACACCAAACTACAATCTAAAGTGGTTAGATCCCTTAAGCAGGAAATATTGTTTAGAAAAAAACATGAAATTTCATATAATCATATTTGGACCCTGAATAATAAAGGAAACACTATGTCATCTAGAT
Source organism: Picea mariana (assembly GCA_032191745.1). Taxonomy (NCBI): domain Eukaryota; kingdom Viridiplantae; phylum Streptophyta; class Pinopsida; order Pinales; family Pinaceae; genus Picea; species Picea mariana. The sequence continues at coordinate 525,968 of JASDQU010100011.1, forward strand.
CCATTGGAAAAATCATGAATTGTTTCCTCTTTGTTTTACAAAATTTAAAATATGAAACTCAATATTTGACCAAAATAATAATACCATATCCATCTTCTCTTTATATATTCTTAGGAGGGAAATTCAGAAATATTGTTGGCTTTCCAGATGTTTCTTGAGTCAATAGAAATTGGAGCCTCATGAGTGACATGAAGGCACTGCAATCATAATGGTAATCCCATCCCTCTTCCCTTGATTATTTTTAACAAAAAATGTTAGTGTTTGTGTCTTTCCCATTGGACTGCAAATTCCTAAGTTTCTCAACTTATTTGAAAATTTATTGGGATTGATTTCAAATAAAGATCTCAGAAAATTGTCCAAAATGGTATCTGGTTATGGTCACCTTAGAGTAATCTTGCTTATCTATATTCTTGAAGGTGGATACCTGATGTAGGAGCATCGTCAGTGAGCACACGTGGTAGGACAACTCAGCACCTACGGATCATTTCAGAATCTGAAATGCTGTGAGTTACTACAAATCTTTTGGAGTTGATTGGAAAAACAAAAGAATATCAAGCACTTGGAATTTGATGATCACGAGTGATATGGGAGTTTCACTCCTAGCCTTGAATGTAAATGAACTTAGGTAGCAGTTAGGTTTTCATTTCGATTAGATGAGTAGTTGGGGGGAACCCTAAGAGCCCTCTAAGATAAATAGAGGTTTTGTATGCCCAAATGGGGCTACTGCGAGTTAGTGGGAGATTTATGAGTTTTTAGTTGTTGTTTGATTAAAGATGTATCCATTTTTATTTTGAATGAATATAATAGAGGAAAATTGATCCAATGTGTGGATGTTGTTATTGCTTGCAAATTTCCTATTATTGTTGTTTCCATAAATGAATGTATGAAAATCTGATATGTTAGTATAAGTTTCAATTGTTTCTCTCATGAGAGTTTCGAGTGAAAGGAGTGCACATAATCTGCAAGGATTGCGTTGACAGAGGTGAGTTAACCTTAGATAATCTCATGAGAAATACCGTTGAATATTCACCAACATAAGTGCAAGTAGTGCACAGGAAGAACAACGTGTTGAGTTCATAGAGAGAGAGAGACAGAGTTACTGAACACTCATAAGGATGAGATCTACAAGGTGTGCATCGAGAAAAATGAGCATGCGAGGAGGGAGAGAAGAATTTATTTTCAATAAATCCTTCATATCTGAGTCGATCGAAATCCATGAAACGCAAGGAGTTTGTGGGAAGTCAAAATATTCACAAAGACTAATCTCAGGAGAGATAGCGCTTTCTAGAAGTGCATACAAGGTCCAAGAGATGTACTCGTAGGAGGAACAAAGGTTGAGGCCTTTGGATACCGAAAAAATATTCTAAGTCAAAGAAAGTAAGAATCTCAGGAGTGAAAAGCGATAGTGTTCATTGGATCACCGATTTAGACGACCAACAGCCGTCTGATCAAATCAAGGTGCATGATCCTTAGAGTTTCACACATGCAAGAGAGGGAACTTTCCAAAGTTCTGAAGTCCTGAAGTAATTTGAGACCATCCGATCGTCGAAAGTAAATCTGAACCGTCCGATCGCCCGAAGAAAATCTCAAGCATCGAATTGTCTGAAGTAGATCTGAACCATCAAATCTGAAGAATAGGTGGTGTGAATCTGTGGATCCTGGATAAAGAACCAAAGTAAACGTCAATCGCCCGGTCCAGAGGGTAGGTGGAATAAATTTGTGGACTCCGAGTAAAGACACGAAGTAAATATCAACCGTCCAATTCGAGAGAGTTATATTTGAATAGTTCGTTTGGAAGAGATAGATCTCAACTGTCAGTCTAGAAGCACCATCAAGATCATAATATCGAAGGTCATGCTCGATTGCGGGGCCAGAAAGTGCTCGGACATTAAACTTTTGAGGGCGGGCCACAATCGAAACCACGGTATTAGTGAAGAGGTATGTGGTCCTTTGTAGTGAAATGTGGGGTGAAAAGCGGGTTGGCCTAAAACCCCCCTTGAACGCGCCTACAATCGCATATTTCTGTAAGGTCATAGCCCAAGGCCATATGAAGGAAGGGGCTAATGAAAAAGGAGCTAGCACCTGAAACTTGACGTTTTAGAAGCATGTAGACAGAGGTCGCAGGTATCATATGACCCGAGCCTTAGTAGAAAAGGGGGCATGTATATAATTTTTTTGGGTTCAATAAGGAGCCCAAAGGGTCGATCTGACTCAGAAGGAAGAAAGATCCTTGATCGGGAGGTCACGTAACTCTTAGGATGGAAGGGGGGGTGCATCAAGGGGTATCAAAGTTGAATTTTTTCTTGCATAAAATAGTCAAAGGAGAGGAGACAAAAGAAGTCGAAGTTGTACTTTGTGTGTGAGAGATAGCCAACACAATGCCGTCGAGGAGCTGAGGGGAGCCACCTTTAGCCAATCAGGCTGTAGAAATAGAAATGTGAGAACTTAGTGCAATATTAGAGGTGATGGAGGTAGTGCAAAGAAGGGCACCTGATGTTGGAGACATTAGCGATGCAAAGAGTGAAGAAGTGGAAGTCGAAGAAGCTATAGGAGAGAATGTTTCCATAGAATGCTTGCTGAGAGCTGTTTTTATATTGGGCGCCAGAGCCAAGATATAGGTCCCAAGGTATGAAGGAAATTTGGATGTTAAAGAGATGCTGGATTGGATAAGATCCATGGAAAAATATTTTGAATATGAAGATGTTGATGAAGAGAAAAGGGTGAGACATGTTGTCACCAGGCTAAAAGGACATGCAACACTATGGTGGGATGAATTGTAGGTTGAGAGGAGACGCAAAGGAAAAAAAAAAGATAAAGAATTGGGATAGAATGGTAGCCAAGATGAAGGCTAAATTCATGCCCAAAGATTATCAGATCAATCTGTTCAGGAAGTTGTAGAACCTGAGGTAGAAGGGGATGACAGTTACAGAGTACACAGAGGAGTTCTACAAGCTGAACATCAGAGAGAAAGGTGAATAAAGAGTTTCTAGATATATAAATGGCCTGAGGTATGAAATATAGGATGAGATCAACATGATTTTAGTAAGGACAGTGGAGGATACTTATCAGTTTGCAGTGAAGGCAGAGGAGAAGTTGGACATAAAACAAAGCCAACTAGGCAGAGGTAGAAGCCCAATCTCGAACAAAGGCAAGGGAGTTTCCCATGACAAGGCACATAAATCCAAGGAAGATACTGAGAAACCACATAGTCACTCAAAAAGAGGAGGAAGTTCTCGAGGAAGACAAAGTGGTGGAAGAAGTTATTCTAGAGGAAGAGGTAGAGGAGGAGAAGTAAAGTGTTATGCCTGTGGAAAGACAGGGCACATGTCTTGGGAATGTCTCGAGAAAAATAAATAAGGACGAGGTGAAGCTCACATTTCAGTAACACAGAGAAGGAATTTTGAAGAAGAAGGAACAGAGTATGGAACATCCCTGATGTTGAGAAAGGTTCTCTTAAAACCAGAGGCAAAAGTTGAAAAGCCAGTGTAGAGGAAGAGTCTCTTCAGGACAACTTGCAAGACTACATACAGAGTATGCAAGGTGATAATTGACAGTGGGAGCACTGATAACTTATTATCCATAGAGATGGTGGATAAATTGGAGCTGGAGACAACTACACATATGAATCCATACAAAGTCTGATGGTTGCAGAAAGGACACCAGGTAATGGTTACTAAACAATGCTTAGTTAAATTTAAGATAGGAGGATATAGAGATGAAATTCTATGTGATGTGATTCCCATGGACGTATGCCATATTTTTTTGGGAAGGCCATGGAAGTTTGACATGAATGTCATTCATGATGGGAGGAAGAATACATACACCTTGGAGAAGAATGGTAGGACACACATGTTGTTTCCAATAGAGGACAAGAAAGTGAAAGAGGAAGCCAACACAAGCATACTTCTCATGAGTGGGAAGGAACTCCTGAACAAAGTTAAGAAATAACTCGAGATGTAGTTTGTTGTGGCAAGGAAACCTAGAGTTATCCTTACAATTAATTTGATGGATGATTTGCCTAAAGAAGTTCAAGAAATGTTGGATAATTTTGTTGACATAGTGGTGGATGAGTTGCCTAACTCATTCCCACCTATCATAAGTATCATCCATCATATTGATTTGATACCAGAAGAAAGTCTGCCAAAAAAAGCAACATACAAATTGACACCTCGAGAGAATGAGGAGGTAAAGAACCAAGTCGAGGAATTGTTAAACAAGGTGTTGGTCAGAGAGATCTTGAGTCCATGTGCAGTAACAACTGTGTTGCTTCCAAAGAAGGATGGAGGATGGATAATGTGTACAGACTCAAGAGCCATTAACAAGATCACCATCAGGTATCGGTTCCCTTTGTGAAGAATGGATGACTTAATGGACTGTTTAAGTGGATAAAATTTATTTTCTAAGATAGATTTGAAAAGTGGATATCACCAGATAAGGATGAGAGAAGGTGATGAATGGAAACAACCTTTAAAACAAATGAAGGTTTGTATGAGTGGCTTGTTATGAAATTTGGATTAACAAATGCCTAGAGTAATTTTATGAGGTTGCTAAATTAAATACTGAAAGTTTTCATTGGAAAGTTTGTGGTTATATATATAGATGATATTCTGATATTTAGCAGGACTAAAGAGGAACATTTGAGACACCTGAAACTAGTGATGAGGAGACTACAACAAGAGAAGTTGTTGATAAACCTGAAGAAGTCCTCTTTTATGAAGACATAACTCATTTACTTGGGTTTTTTGATCTCTTCAAATATACAGAAGATGGATCTAAGAAATGAAAGAATGGTTGTCACCAAAGAGTATGTTTGAGGTAAGAAGCTTCCATGGATTAACAAGTTTCTATATGAAGTTCATCAGAGATTTCAGTGGAATTTGTACACCAATGATGGACACATTGAAGAAGAAGCACAAGTATTTTAAATGGATAGAGGAGGCTGAGAGGAGCTTCAATATACTGAAGGAGAAAATAACAGAATGACCAATTCTGATCTTACATAATTTTGGGAAGACATTTCAAGTGAGATGTGATGCAAGTGGAGTTGCAATTGGAGTAGTTTTGAGCCAGGATAATAGATCGGTTTCCTATTTCAGTGAGAAGATGAATGAGACTAAGATAAAATACTCCACATATGATAAGGATTTTTATGCCATAATTCAATCCTTGAAGAAATGGAGACATTACCTTGTTCCACATGAATTTGTCTTGTATATCGACAACCAAGCTTTACAATTCATAACCAGAGAGGAAAAATTGAATCAGAGGAATGCAAAGTGGATTGAGTTTATGTAGAATTTTAATGTTGTCATAAAAAATATTGTTGGGAATGCTAGCAAAGTTGTCGATGCATTGAGCAGGAGATGTTTGATTCTGCAGGAGTTTCAGGTGAAGACCTTAGGGTTTGAACACCTTAAGGAAATGTACAATGATAATCAGATTTCAAGGAATCATACGAACCATGTGCGAATCCTGTGCTGAAAGACATGAGCCAATATAAAGAGTATATGATTCAAGAGGGATTGTTTTTCAAGGGAAATCAATAGTGCATACCAAAATTCCCAATGAGGGATAACCTTTTGAAGGAAAAGCATAGTGGGGGATTGGTTGGACATTTTAGCCATGATAAGACATTTGCACAGTTGAGAAGTTCATACTATTGGCCAGGTATGAGAAAAGAAGTGATAAAGTTTGTTAACAGATGAAGAATATGCCAACATGCAAAAGGAAAAAGATAGATCAATGGATTGTATCAACCATTACCAATACCAGAGAGGCCTTGGGATTCAATAAGCATGGATTTTGTGTTGGGACTGCCAAGAATGTAAAGAGGATGTGATTCCATATTTTTGGTGGTGGATAGGTTTTCAAATATGGCACAATTTATCCCATGCCAGAATACCAGTGACGCAACACATGTTGAAAATCTGTTTTTCAAGGAAGTTGTGAGACTTCACAGACTACCCAGGAGCATTGTCTCAGATAGAGACACAAAATTTGTTGGTCATTTTTGGAGAACACTGTGGAAGAAGTTGGGGACATATTTGTCATTAATCTTATATTATCACCCTTGGACACATGGGTAGACTGAGGTGGTAAAAAAAAGTTTTGAAAAATTATTGAGGAGCCTGGTCACTAAGCATCATAATCAGTGGGATTAGATTTTTCCACAAGCAAAATTTTCATACAATGACTCACCCAACATGACCACTAGAAAGAGCCCATTCCAAGTACTGTATGGAATGCAACCCAGGGGAGTATTTGAGTTGAGATACTTGGAATAGAGTGAGATCATATGCGTTGGAGTAGAAGATTTTGCTGCAGAAATACAAAAGCTCCATAACCAGATTAGAGCACAGTTGCAGAGCTCTAACCAAGAGTACAAGCGCAAAGTTGATCAACATTGCAGAGAACTTCAATTAGAAGTAGAAGATCAGGTTCTGACACACCTTAGGAAAGAAAGGTTCCTTAGCGGAACATATAACATGTTAAATATGAAGAAGATAGGGCCATGTAAGATATTATGGAAGTTTGGGTGCAAACGCCTATGATATTGAGCTTCCAGATGACATGGGAATATCACCCATATTGAACATTTCAGACCTGTATCCTTACAGGTGAGATGAAACAGAGGGATTAAAAGTTCAAGAGAAGATTCAGTGAGAGAAACAAATTCCTATAGTATAAAAACCACAGATGGAGAAAATCATTGATCTGAGGATTGGCAAAAAGACCAGGAGGAACACCCATTTTGAATAGCTAGTCAAGTGGAAGGGACACCCAATAGAATATTCCAGTTGGGAAAATGAAGCTGATATCCAGAAGCATGGAAATTCAGTGCAGGAGCTCATGGACAGGAGTCCATAATTTTTTTTGTAGGGGAGTATGATGCAGGAGCGTCGTCAGCGAGCACATGTGGTAGGACAACTCAGCGCCTGGGGATCATTTCATAATCTGAAATGCTGGGATTTGCTACGAATATTTTGGAGCTGATTGGAAAACCAGAAGAAGATAAAGCACTTGTAAGTTGATGATCACGAGTGATCTGGGAGTTTCATTCCTAGACTTGAATGTAACCGAACTTATGTAGTAGTTAGGTTTTTGTTTCGAGTAGATGAGTAGTCAGGGGAAACCCTAAGATCCCTCTAAGATAAATAGAGTTTTTGTATGCCCAAATGGGGTTGTTGTGAGTTAGTGGGAGATTTATTAGTTTTTAATTGTTGTTTGATTAAATATGTATCCGTGTTTATTTTGAATGAATATAACATAGGAAAATTGATCCAATGTGTGGATGTTGTTATTGCTTGAAAATTTCATGTTATCATTATTTCCGTAATTGAATGTATGAAACTGTGATATGTTATCATAAGTTTCAATTGTTTCTCTCCGGAGAGTTTCAAGTGCAAGGAGTGCACATAGTCTGCAAGGAGTGCGTTGACAGAGGTGAGTTAACCTCAGAGAAGCTTAGGAGAGATATCATTGAATCTTCACCAACATAAGTGCAAGGAGTGCACATGAAGAACTCTATGTTGAGTTTAGAGTGAGAGAGAGAGAGAGAGAGAGAGAGAGAGAGAGAGAGATTTACTTAACACTTTGTAAGTAGGATCTCTACAAGGTGTGCATCGAGCAAAAGGAGAATGTCAGGAGGGAGAGAAGAATTTCTTTTCAAGAAATCCTTCAGATCTGAGTTGATCGAAATCCCTGAAACGCAAAGAGTGCGTGGGAAGTTGAAATATTCACAAAGACCAAGCTCAAAAGAGATAGCACTTTCCAAAAGTGCAGAAGAGGTCCAAGAGATGGACTCATAAGAGGAACAAAGGTTGAGGCCTTTGGATACTTATAAAATATTCTAAGTCAAAGGAAGTCAAAATTTCAGGAGGGAGAGCGACGATGGTTGTTGAATCATTGATTTAGAGGACCAACAACCATCTGATCAAATCAAGGTGTGTGAGCCTTAGTGTTTTGCACATGCAAGAGATTGAAATTTCAAAAGTTCCAAAGTCCCGAAGTAATTTGGGACTGTCCAATCATTCGAAGTAAATTTCAATCGTTCGATCGTCTGAAGAAAATCCCAAGCGTCAAATCGTGCGAAGTAGATCTGAACCATCAGTTCTAAAGAACAGGTGGCATGAATCTATGGATCCTAGATAAACACCCGAATTAAACATCAATTGTCTGATCCAGAGGGCAGGTAGCATAAATTCATGGACTCTGGGTAAAGACCCGAAGTAAATATCAATTATCCTATTCAGGAGAGTTAGATATGAATCATTGGTTTGGAAGAGACAGATCTCAGTTGTCAGTCCAAAAGCATTGTCAAGATTGTAAGATCGATGGTCATGCTCGACTGCGGGGCCAAAAAGTGCCCGGACATTAAAATTTTGAGGGTGGGCCACAATCGAAACCACGGTATCGGTGAAGAGGTACGTGGCGCTTTGTAGTGAATTGGAGGGTGAAAAGAGAGTTTGCCTAAAACCACCCTTGGACGTTCCCTCAATCACATATTTATGTAAGGTCACAACCCGGGGCCATATGAAATAAGGGGCTAATGAAAAAGGAGCTAGCTCCTGAAACTTGATGTTTCAGAAGCACGTAGACAGAGGTCGCGAGTATCACAGGACCTGTGCCTTAGTAGAAAAGGGGCCATGCGTATAAATATTTTGGGTTTAATAAGGAGCCCGAAGGGTCCATCCGACTCAAAGAGAAGAAATATGCTTGATCGGGAGGTCGTGTAACCCTTAGGAGAGAAGAGGGGGTTGCATCAAAACCATTTCACGAGGTTCTATTTCTAGTGGTGTAAGATTCTGTTAAAATCAATGAAAATTATTGTCCTTTGTTGCGCACACAATGGTGCATCCATTCTCCTATTGTATGTATACAACAATTCTTTCGGGTCATATTTGACCTCGGGGAAAGAGAAAACTACTATACAACTATTTATTAATCTCTGTTAATGGGGTTTTATTAAACTACAATATTTTTCGCTGTTGCTTCTCTTGTTATTTTTAGTGAGTGAAATTTTCAAGTGGAAAGAGGACATAAGAAAGTACATTGGATTAAAATTTTAGAATATGATTCAATAAATATTTGTAGTTACAAATTGTTCAAGTTAGTGTTTTTGTTTAGTCCTAAAACTAAGCTTAAACAAATGGTTTTAGTGAAATAGTCATATTTGAAGATTGCAAGCTCCACTTTGAGTGACACTGGTGGTATTGGAAAAAATATAGAATAGGGGTTTTTAGGTCAAAATTTCATACTTGTGAGGGAAATATTGGCAACATGGAATTTCATGCAAATTTTCTCTCCCCAAATAGGGAAAATATAATAGGTTGTAGTAATTCCACCATAAATTTCTATTTGAAGGTCCAAAATTAAATTGGATTAGTGGGAGCCTAAAGAAAATTCGGGAGGACAATTTATTGGATCTCTATAAGGGAACAACAAAGGTGATCATTCAACATGAGGTGTGTCTTTTGTAACCTAAATATTTCTATAGCCATTCATTCCATCTTACTCTAAACATATTTTCTTTATTTTTAAAAACAACAACATTATTATATTGAGAAATTTATATTTGTAAATAAACATAAATAAGTATTTGAACTTTTGTCTTTGGGTTCTAAATGGACATTGAACTGAACATACAACCTTTATATCTATTGAAATGACTAATAATTTCCGTGAAACATTGTTCATCTATCATTTTTGTTATTTGTAAATGATTTTTTTTTTTTTAATATTTCTAAATGGTTATGTTTCTAACTATAACTTCTTTGTCACATTAACATATTAACCATGATTTACATAAGCGTCATAATTAACAATTAACCAATATAGATTATATATATATATATATATATATATATATATATATATATATATATATATATATAATTGGTATGTGAACTTGGCCAAGAGTGGGTTTCATAATAAAGAGATCCGTCAAATATTTTTTCTTACCTTGTAACTCATAACATTTTTTATGATAATCATGAAATATCAACCCTTATTTCTAGGAGATAGGTCCTTCGGTTTCATAGATTGCATTCTAGGACATAAATTGGTTTGTAGATAAAATGAATCACTTCCCATTTTAATATGGCACATTTAAGTGAATTGAGCTTCGTAATAAAGCATTATCTAAGAGAAATGCTAACAACTTCGCCATCTTTGAGATCAACGAACTATAAGACACACTAGTTTATAAGATTTCAAATTGAAGGTCTACTTAATTTTTTTTTATGAATTTGAATCTCTTTAGTAACTGGACACATTCTTCAATATCTGACCTTAATTTCAAGTTTTTAACTTTAGCTTTTCGGTCTAAATCATTGCAAATCAGGAGTTACTGTGAATCTACTCCTAACCCAACTTCGCAGCTTCTAAAACTCCTCAACATATAACTTTTTCTTTTGCAAATTTGTTGTCAAATAACCGAGTCTATCTTTGTAAATTGATATACCGTTTCTTTCTTTTAGATCCTCTTATGCTTGATTGTCCTGAAGTGCCCTGATCTACTCCTCACTACTCTCTTTTCAGTAACTTAATTGAAGACTAGTTGACTAGTTAACTCAGCTATGTGGCAATTCACTCTCATAACTGCCTGAGAGACTAGAATAGGTGGCAGTTCACTCCCGTAATTGTTGGTGTGTGTCCAGATCACTCTATACCACCACAATGGATTATTGGTTCTCCTCCAATGTGCATTCATTGAGCTATATAGAGTATATTATGTGTAAATTATTCATTATTCAGGACGGTTAATGAGAATTCTTCCATTCTTTCTCTCCTTGTTCTTCTTTCTCAATTTCTCTCTGCAAATGTGCATAGTATTTTCTAGCTATATCTATTATGTGCAGGTTCAACACATTTACAAAGAGGCTTCTTATTTATTCACCATTTCACTTGATTTATGCGTTACAGTACTAAATTGGGTTTTTCTTATACTTATTTGTCTATTTGGTCCATAACATTTGGTATTAGAGTGGATGCTCCTTGCTTTGGCTCTCTCAAATGAGTCATATTACCAGTTTTTCTCTATTTTTTGTATTATTTTTAGTAAATGAAATTTTCAGGTGGAAAGAGGACATAAGAAAGTACATTGGATAAAAATTTCAGAATATGATTCAATAAATTTTTGTAGTTACAGGTTGTTAGAGTTAGTGTTTTTTTTTGTCCTCAAACTAGGCTTAAACAAATGGTTTTGGTGAAATAGTCATATATGAAGATTGCAAGGTCCACTTTGAGTGACACTAGTGGTATTGGAAAAAATATAGAATAACATTTTTTAGGTCAAAATTTCACACTTGTGAGGGAAATATTAACAACATGAAATTCCATGCAAATTTTCTCTCCCCAAATAGGAAAAAAATAATTTCTAGTAATTCCACCATAACGTTTTATTTGAAGGTCCAAATTAAATGGGATTAGTGGGAGCCTAAACTAAATTTGGGAAGATAATTTATTGGATCTCTATAAGGGAACTTCAAAGGTGATCATTCAACATGAGGTGTATCTTTTGTAGCCTAAACATTTCTATATCCATGAGCAGTCAAAATGGTTTCGAAAAAAAAGTAACACCTTAACTCAATAGCCTTAACAATTGCAGGTGAAGTGAGGTTTAGAATCTGAATTTAATACCAAGTTGAATACATTTGGTAGGGAGCATTAGAAATTAGTCACATAAAATGAGTAGGAGTAAGTAACTTATTTGAAAATTTATTGGGACTGATTTCAAATAAAGATCTCAGAAAATTGTCCAAAATGGTATCTGGTTATGGTCACCTTAGAGGAATATTTCTTATCTATATTATTGAAGGTGGATACCTGATGCAGGAGCATCATTAGTGAGCACACGTGGTAGGACAACTCAGCGCCTGGGGATCATTTCAGAATCTGAAATGTTGGGAGTTACTACAAATCTTTTGGAGCTGATTGGAAAAACAAAAAAATATCAAGCACTTGGAAGTTGATGATCACGAGTGATCTAGGAGTTTCACTCCTAGCCTTGAATGTAACCGAACTTAGGTAGCATTTAGGTTTTCATTTCGAGTAGATGAGTAGTCTAGGGGAACCCTAAGAGCCCTCTAAGATAAATAGAGGTTTTGTATGCCCAAATGGGGCTGCTGCGAGTTAGTGGGAGATTTCTGAGTTTTTAGTTGTTGTTTGATTAAAGATGTATCCATTTTTATTTTGAATGAATATAATAGAGGAAATTGATCCAATGTGTGGATGTTGTTATTGCTTGCGAATTTCCTATTATTGTTGTTTCCATAAAATAATGTATGAAACTCTGATATGTTAGTATAAGTTTCAATTGTTTCTCTCATGAGAGTTTCGAGTGAAAGGAGTCCACATAATCCACAAGGATTGCATTGACAGAGGTGAGTTAACCTTAGAGAATCTCATGATAGATACCGTTGAATATTCACCAACATAAGTGCAAGTAGTGCACAGGAATAACAACGTGTTGAGTTCATAGAGAGAGAGAGAGACAGAGTTACTGAACACTCTGTAAGGATGAGATATGCAAGGTGTGCATCGAGAAAAATGAGAACGCGAGGAGAGAGAGAAGAATTTATTTTCAATAAATCCTTTGTATCTGAGTCGATCGAAATCCATGAAACGCAAGGAGTTTGTGGGACGTCGAAATATTCACGAAGACTAAGCTCAGGAGAGATAGCGCTTTCCAGAAGTGCATACGAGGTCCAAGAGATGTACTCGTAGGAGGAACAAAGGTTGAGGCCTTTGGATACCTAGAAAATATTCTAAGTCAAATAAAGTCAGAATCTCATTTGATCAAATCAAGGTGCGTGATACTTAGAGTTTCACACACACAAGAGAGGGAACTTTCCAAAGTTCTGAAGTCCTGAAGTAATTTGGGACCATCCGATCGTCCGAAGTAAATCTGAACCGTTCGATCGTCCGAAGAAAATCTCAAGCATCGAATTGTCTGAAGTAGATCTGAACCATCAGATCTGAAGAATAGGTGGTGTGAATCTGTGGATCCTGGATAAAGACCCAAAGTAAACGTCAATCGCCTAATCTAGAGGGAAGGTGGAATAAATCTGTGGACTTCGAGTAAAGACCCGAAGTAAATATCAAACGTCCAATTTGAGAGAGTTATATTTGAATAGTTCGTTTGGAAGAGATAGATCTCAACTGTCAGTCCAGACGCACCATCAAGATCATAATATCGAAGGTCATGCTCGATTGTGGGGACAAAAATTGCCCGGACATTAAAATTTTGAGGGCGGGCCACAATCAAAACCACGGTATCAGTGAAGCGATATGTGGTGCTTTGTAGTGAAATGCAGGGTGAAAAGCGGGTTGGCCTAAAACCACCCTTGGATGCGCCTGCAATCGCATATTTCTATAAGGTCACATCCCAAGGCCATATGAAGGAAGGGGCTAATGAAAAAGGAGCTAGCACCTAAAACTTGACGTTTTAGAAGCACGTAGACAAAGGTCACAGGTATCATAGGACCTGAGCCTTAGCAGAAAAGGGGGAATGTATATAATTGTTTTGGGTTCAATAAGGAGCATGAAGCATCGATCTGACTCAGAAGGAAGAAAGATCCTTGATCGGGAGGTCGCGTAACCCTTAGGAGAGAAGGGGGGGTGCATCAAGGGGTATCAAAGTTGAATTTTTTTTGCATAAAACAGTCAAAGGAGAGGAGACAAAAGAAGTCGAAGTTGTACTCGGTGTGTGAGAGATAGCCAACACAATGCCATCGAGGAGCCGAGGGGAGACACCTTTAGCCAATCGGGCTGTAGAAATGGAAATGCAAGAACTTAGTGTAAGATTAGAGGTGATGGAGGCAGTGCAAAGAAGGGCACCTAATGTTGGATACATTAGCGATGCAAAGAGTGAAGAAGTGGAAGTCGAAGAAGCTATAGGAGAGAATGTTTCCAAAGAATGCTTGCTGAGAGCTATATTTATATTGGGAGCCAGAGCCAAGATATAGGTCCCAAGGTATGAAGGAAATTTGGATGCTGAAGATATGCTGGATTGGATAAGATCCATGGACAAATATTTTGAAAATGAATATGTTGATGAAGAGAAAAGGGTGAGACGCGTTGTCACCGGGCTAAAAGGACATGAAACACTATGGTGGGATGAACTGTAGGTTGAGAGGAGAAGCAAAGGAAAAAAAAAGATAAAGAATTGGGATAGAATGGTAGCCAAGATGAAGGCTAAATTCATTCCCAAATATTATAAGATCAATCTATTCAGGAAGTTGTAGAACCTGAGGTAGAAGGGGATGACAGTTAAGGAGTACACAGAGGAGTTCTACAAGCTGAACATCAGAACTGGACAAAGAGAGAAAGGTGAATAAAGAGTTTCTAGTTATATAAATGGCCTGAGGTATGAAATATAGGATGAGATCAACATGATTTCAGTAAGGACAGTGGAGGATACTTATCAGTTTGCAGTGAAGGAAGAGGAGAAGTTGGCCAGAAAACAAAGCCAACTAGGCAGAGGTAGAAGCCCAATCTTAAACAAAGGCAAGGGATTTTCCCATGACAAGGCACATAAATCCAAGGACGATACTGAGAAACCACATAGTCACTCGAAAAGAGGAGGAAGTTCCCGAGGAAGACAAAGTGGTGGAAGAAGTTCTTCTAGAGGAAGAGTTAGAGGAGGAGAAGTAAGGTGTTATGCTTGTGGAAAGACAGGGCACATGTCTTGGGAATGTCCCGAGAAAAATAAATAAGGAGGAGGTGAAGCTCACATTTCAGTAGCACAGAGAAGGCATTTTGAAGAAGAAGGAGCAGAGTATGGAACATCCCTGATGTTGAGAAAGGTTCTCTTAAAACCAGAGGCAAAAGTTGAAAATCCAGTGTAGAGGAAGAGTCTCTTCAGGATAGCTTGCAAGACTAAAGATAGAGTATGCAAGGTGATAATTGATAGTGGGAGCACTGATTACTTAGTATCCATAGAGATGTTGGATAAATTGGACCTGGAGACAACTACACATCTGAATCCATACAAAGTCTCATGGTTGCAGAAAGGACACCAGGTAATGGTTACTAAACAATGCTTAGTTAAATTTAAGATAGGAGGATATAGAGATGAAATTCTATGTGATGTAATTCCCATGGACGTATGCCATATTTTTTTGGGAAGGCCATGGCAGTTTGACAGAAATGTCATTCATTATGGGAGGAAGAATACATACACCTTGGAGAAGAATGGTAGGAGACACATGTTGTTTCCAATAGAGGACAAGAAAGTGAAAGAGGAAGCCAACACAAGCATACTTCTCATGAGTGGGAAGGAACTCCTAAATGAAGTTAAGAAAGAACCGGAGATGTACTTTATTGTGGCAAGGAAACCCAGAGTTATCCTTACAATTAATTTGATGGATGATTTTCCTAAAGAAGTTCAGGAAATGTTGGATAATTTGCTGACATAGTGGTGGATGAGTTGCCTAACTCATTGACACCTATCAGAAGTATCAACCATCATATTTATTTGATACCAGGAGAAAGTCTACCAAAAAAAGAAACATACAAATTGACACCTCGAGAGAATGAGGTAAAGAACCAAGTCGAGGAATTTTTAAACAAAAGGTTGGTCAGAGAGATCTTGAGTCCACGTGCAGTAACAACTGTGTTGATTCCAAAGAATGATGGAGGATGGATAATGTGTACAGACTCAAGAGACATTAACAAGATCACCATCAGGTATCGGTTCCCTTTGCGAAGAATGGATGACTTAATGGACTATTTAAGTGGATAAAATTTATTTTCTAAGATAGATTTGAAAAGTGGATATCACCAGATAAGGATGAGAGAAGGTGATGAATGGAAACAACCTTTAAAAGAAATGAAGGTTTGTATGAGTGGCTTGTTATTCCATTTGGATTAACAAATGCCCAGAGTAATTTTATGAGGTTGTTGAATGAAATACTGAAAGTTTTCATTGGAAAGCTTGTGGTTATATATCTAGATGATATTCTAATCTTTAGCAAGACTAAAGAGGAACATTTGAGACATCTGACACTAGTGATGAGGAGACTACAATAGGAGAAGTTGTTGATAAACCTGAAGAAGTCCTCTTTTATGAAGACATAACTCATTTACTTGGGTTTTGTGATCTCTTCAAATATACTGAATATGGATCTAAGAAATGAAAGAATGGTTGTCACCAAAGAGTATGTTTGAGGTAAGAAGCTTCCATGGATTAACAAGTTTCTATATGAAGTTCATCAGAGATTTCAGTGGAATTTTACACCAATGATGGACACAATTAAGAAGAAGCACAAGTATTTTAAATGGATAGAGGAGGCTGAGAGGGGCTTCAATATACTAAAGGAGAAAATAAAAGAATGACCAATTCTGATCTTACATAATTTTGGGAAGACATTTCAAGTGAGATGTGATGCAAGTGGAGTTGCAATTGGAGCAGTTTTGAGCCAGGATAATAGACCGGTTTTCTATTTCAGTGAGAAGATGAATGAGACTAAGATAAAATACTCCACATATGATAAGGAGTTTTATTCCATAATTCAATCCTTGAAGAAATGGAGACATTACCTTGTTCCACAGGAATTTGTCTTGTATAGCGACAACCAAGCTTTACAATTCATATCCAAACAGGAAAAATTGAATCAGAGGAATGCAAAGTGGATTGAGTTTATGCAGAATTTTACTTTTTTCATAAAACATATTGTTAGGAATGCTATCAAAGTTGTTGATGCATTGAGAAAGAGATGTTTGATTCTGCAGGAGTTTCAGGTGAAGACCTTAGGGTTTGAACACCTTAAGGAAATGTACAATGATGATCAGATTTCAAGGAATCATACGAACCATGTGTGAATCCTGTGCTGAGAGACAGGAGCCAATATAAAGAGTATATGATTCAAGAGGGATTGTTGTTCAAGGGAAATCAATTGTGCATACCAAAATTCTCAATGAGGGATAACCTTTTGAAGGAAAATCATAGTGGGGGATTGGTTGGACATTTCAGCCATGATAAGACATTTGCGCAGTTGATAAGTTCATACTATTGGCTAGGTATGATAAAGGAAGTTATAAAGTTTGTGAACAGATGAAATATATGCCAACATGCAAAAGGAAAAAGATATAACAATGGATTGTATCAACCATTACCAATACCAAAGAGGCCTTGGGATTTAATAAGCATGGATTTTGTGTTGGGACTGCCAAGAACGCAAAGAGGATGTGATTCCATATTTTTGGTGGTGGATAGGTTTTCAAATAGGGAACACTTTATCCCATGCCAGAATACCAGTGATGCAACACATGTTGCAAATCTATTTTTCAATGAAGTTGTGAGACTTCACAGACTACCCAGGAGCATTGTCTTAGACAGAGACAGAAAATTTGTTGGTCATTTTTGGAGAACACTGTGGAAGAAGTTGGGGACATATTTGTCCTTCATCTTAGCTTATCACCCTTACACAGATGGGTATACTGAGGTGGTAAACAAAAGTTTTGAAAACTTATTGAGGAGTCTGGTCACTAAGCATCATAATCAGTGGGATCAGATTCTGCCACAAGAAAAATTTTCATACAATGACTCACCCAACATGACCACTAGGAAGAGCCCATTCCAAGTACTATATGGAATGCAACCCAGGGGAGTATTTGACTTGATATACTTGGAATAGAGTGAGATCATATGCGCTGGAGTAGAAGATTTTGCTGCAGAAATATAGAAGCTCCATAACCAGATTAGAGCACAGTTGCAGAGCTCTAACCAAGAGTACAAGCACAAAGTTGATAAACATTGCAGAGAACTTCAATTTGAAGTAGGAGATCAGGTTCTAGCACCCCTTAGGAAAGAAATGTTCCTTAGCGGAACATATAACAAGTTAAATATGAAGAAGATAGGGCCATGTAAGATATTATGGAAGTTTGGTGCAAATGCCTATGATATTGAGCTTCCAGATGACATGGGAATATCACCCATATTCAACATTTCAGACCTGTATCCTTACAGATGAGATAAAACAGAGGGATTAAAAGTTCAAGAGAATATTCAGTGGGAGAAACAAATTCCTATAGTATAAAAACCACAGATGGAGAAAATCATTAATGAGAGGATTGGCAAAAAGACCAAGAGGAACACCCATTTTGAATAGCTGGTCAAGTGGAAGGGACACCCAATAGAAGATGCTAGTTGGGAAAATGAAGCTGATATCGAGAAGCATGGAAAGTCGGTGCAGGAGCTCATGGACAGGAGTCCATAATTTTTTTTCTAGGGGAGTATGATGCAGGAGCGTAGTCAGCGAGCACATGTGGTAGGACAACTCAGCGCCTGGGGATCATTTTAGAATCTGAAATGTTGGGATTTTCTACGAATATTTTGGAGCTGATTGGAAAACCAGAAGAAGATAAAGCACTTGGAAGATGATGATCACAAGTGATCTGGGAGTTTCATTCCTAGCCTTGAATGTAACCGAACGTAGGTAGTAGTTAGGTTTTTGTTTCGAGTAGACGAGTAGTCGGGAGGAACCCTAAGATCCCTCTGAGATAAATAGAGTTTTTTTACGCCCAAAAGGGGTTGTTGTGAGTTAGTGGGAGATGTAATAGTTTTAAATTGTTGTTTGATTAAAGATGTATCCATGTTTATTTTGAATGAATATAACAGAGGAAAATTGATCCAATGTGTGGATGTTGTTATTGCTTGAAAATTCCATGTTATTGTTGTTTCCGTAATTGAATGTATGAAATTGTGATATGTTAGTATAAGTTTCAATTGTTTCTCTCAAGAGAGTTTCAAGTGCAAGGAGTGCACATAGTTCGCAAGGAGTGCGTTGACAGAGGTGAGTTGACCTCAGAGAAGCTCAAGAGAGATATCCTTGAATCTTCACCAACAGAAGTGCAAGGAGTGCACATGAAGAACTCTATGTTGAGTTCAGAGAGAGAGAGAGAGAGAGAGATTTACTGAACACTCTGTAAGGAGGATCTTTGCAAGGTGTGCATCGAGCAAAAGGAGAATGTCAGGAGGGAGAGAAGAATTTCTTTTCAAGAAATCCTTCATATCTGAGTTGATCGAAATCCCTGAAACACAAACAATGCGTGGGAAGTTGAAATATTCACAAAAAACAAGCTCAGAAGAGATACCGCTTTCCAAAAGTGCAGAAGAGGTCTAAGTGATGGACTCATAAGAGGAACAAAGGTTGAGGCCTTTGGATACTTATAAAATATTCTAAGTCAGAGGAAGTCAAAAGCTCAGGAGGGAGAGCGACAATGGTCGTTGGATCATTGATTTAGAGGACCAACAACCATCTGATCAAATCAAGGTGTGTGAGCCTTAGTGTTTCGCACATGCAAGATATTGAAATTTCAAAAGTTCCAAAGTCCCAAAATAATTTGGGACCATCCAATCGTTCGAAGTAAATCTCAATCGTCTGATCGTCTGAAGAAAATCCCAAGCATCAAATCGTCCGAAGTAGAACTGAACCATCAGTTCTAAAGAACAGGTGGCATGAATCTATGGATCCCAGATAAACACCCATATTAAACATCAATCATCTGAGCCAGAGGGAAGGTAGCATAAATTCATGGACTCTGGGTAAAGACCCAAAGTAAATATGAACTATCCTATTCGGGAGAGTTAGATCTGAATCATTGGTTTGGAAGAGACAGATCTCAGTCGTCAGTCCAAAAGCATTGTCAAGATTGTAAGATTGATGGTCATGCTTGACTGCGGGGCCAGAAAGTACCCGGACGTTAAAATTTTGAGGGTGGGCCACAATCGGAACCACGGTATCGGTGAAGAGGTACGTGGTGCTTTGTAGTGAATTGGAGGGTGAAAAGAGAGTTTGCCTAAAACCACCCTTGGACGTGCCCTCAATCACATATTTACATAAGGTCACAACCCGGGGCCATATGAAAGAAGGGGCTAATTGAAAAGGAGCTAGCTCTTGAAACTTAATGTTTCAGAAGAACGTAGATAGAGGTCACGAGGATCACAGGACTTGTGCCTTAGTAGAAAAGGGGGCATGTGTATAATTATTTTAGGTTCAATAAGGAGCCCGAAGGGTCCATCCGAATCAAAAGGAAGAAATATCCTTGACCGGGAGGTCGCGTAACCCTTAGGAGAGAAGACGGGGTTGCATCAATACCATTTCACAAGGTTCTATTTCTAGTGGTGTAACATTATGTTAAAATCAATGAAAATTATTGTCCTTTGTTGCGCACACAATGGTGCATCTATTCTCCTATTGTATGTATACAAAAATTCTTTGGGGTGATATTTGACCTCGAGGAAAGAGAAAACTACTATACAACTATTTATTAATCTATGTTAATGGGGTTTTATTAAACTACAATATTTTTGGTTGCTTCTAAAGGCTATAAGTATTTCTTGTTGTGTAACATATTATGTAAGAATAACTCTATGACACTTGAAACAAAAGGTTTCTTAATATTTCAATGCCCACTAGTCTAGAACACAGAGAAACTATACCAACAATTCTCTCACCTAGAAAAAATTGCTCCATAGGCTTGACAACCTACTTCTTCAACCCAAACCACTAAGGATTTATAGGGTAACTAACTTCAGCTTACACTCCCACAAAGGTACCAATGATGAATGGAATGAATGAGTGAATGATGGAAGAATGATGGAATTACACTAATCCCCAATGATATATTTTCATGATATTAACTTGACACTTGTCACCTTATGAACTACCTTTGAACCCACTTGGTGATACATTCCCAACCTTTAGGAACTTAAGATAAATTATATCAGATGACTTTGGACTTTAGGATTAATATTATTTATTCCTTGGCTTAATCCCCTTGACTTAACCCCTTTTCCTCTCAAGACCTTATCTCCCTTCCACTCTCATGTATTCATATCCCCCCATACTCTTTTGTCTGTCTTGGTATGAAACAATGATGTATTTTATTAATATAACCAAGTTTGATTACATATTACAATGATAGGCTCACTGAACTTCTAACATCTAGTCTCTCTGGCCTAATAATCACACAGACATTTTGGCCTCAAAACATAAATACAAAGGCACTCTGGCCCAAAACATCTTGTCTCACCAACTTATAAAGCATATGTACATTTACAATTGGGGTTCAACCCAGGGGTATTACACCATTGGACTCCACTTTTGTCTCATTTCCCCCATTACACTATAAATAATTGCATAAGAATGAGAAATAGGTTTTGAATTGGACTACACATGTTGTAAGAGATTGAATTGGAATTACAACATGTTTAGTCTTAGGTCTTAGGACAATTGTTATTTTTATATTATTGGTTGGCTAAACCCATTAATTGTAATTATACTATTTTTCTCGTATATATACCAAGGAGATCTGGATTTAAGGATCATATTGTCTTGTGCATTTGATATATTGTAAAAGGAGGTTTCTTCTATGAAGAGGCTTCTTATTTATTCACTCTTTCACTTGATTTAGGCGTTACAATACTAAATTGGGTCTTTCTTATAATTATTGGTCTATTTGGTCCATAACATTTGGTATTAGAGTGGATGCTCCTTGTACCAATTTCACTCTATTATTTGTGTTATTTTTAGTGAGTGAAATTTTTAGGTGGAAAGAGGACACAAGAAAGTACATTGGATTAAAATTTTAGAATATGATTCAATAAATATTTGTAGTTATAGATTGTTCAAGTTAGTGTTTTTGTTTAGTCCTAAAACTAAGCTTAAACAAATGGTTTTAGTGAAATAGTCATATTTGAAGATTGCAAGCTCCACTTTGAGTGACACTGGTGGTATTGGAAAAAATATAGAATAGGGGTTTTTAGGTCAAAATTTCATACTTGTGAGGGAAATATTGGCAACATGGAATTCCATGCAAATTTTCTCTCCCCAAATAAGGAAAAAATAATAGGTTGTAGTAATTCCACCATAAATTTCTATTTGAAGGTCCAAAATTAAATTGGATTAGTGGGAGCCTAAAGAAAATTCAGGAGGACAATTTATTGGATCTCTATAAGGGAACATCAAAGGTGATCATTCAACATGAGGTGTGTCTTTTGTAGCCTAAATATTTCTATAGCCATTCATTCCATCTTAGTATAAACATCTTTTCTTTATTTGTAAAAACAACAACATTATTATATTGAGAAATTTATATTTGTAAATTAACATAAATAAGTATTTGAACTTTTGTCTTTGGGTTCTAAATGGACATTGAACTGAACATACAACCTTTATATCTATTGAAATGACTAATAATTTCCGTGAAACATTGTTCATCTATCCTTTTTGTTATTTGTAAATGATTTTATTTTTTTAATATTTCTAAATGGTTATGTTTCTAACTATAACTTCTTTGTCACATTAACATATTAACCATGATTTACATAAACATCATAATTAACAATTAACCAA
>JASDQU010100011.1:548344-584799 GCA_032191745.1 Picea mariana
TATATAATTGGTATGTGAACTTGGCCAAGAGTGGGTTTCATAATAAAGAGATCCGTCAAATATTTTTTCTTACCTTGTAACTCATAACATTTTTTATGATAATCATGAAATATCAACCCTTATTTCTAGGAGATAGGTCCTTCGGTTTCATAGATTGCATTCTAGGGCACGAATTGGTTTGAAGATAAAATGACTCACTTCCCATTTCAATATGGCACATTTAAGTGAAAAGTAGTGTATGGTATTATATGTGTAGTGAGAAACTTCATATGACTTAAAGCCGAGAAAATCAAGGGATGGGATTAAGAAAACAACCATATGTTAATTGAAGGTTGTTGGTGCAATTATATGTTCAATAAATTGCAATCATTTAATATGTTAATCTGGTTTCGTAATCAATAGAGTTGATGTACTGTATGTACCGATAATAGATAATTGTCTATGTCTATTGAGTATAGTCTATGTAAGAAACTACTTCTTAAACTAAACACTATGTTTCACACCTTTCAAATAACACTCCACACATACAATTCAAAATTTAGAAAGAAACTGATCAACAAATGTATAATTTAGAATTCTTTCTGAGGCGATGGATTTGCTCATTTTTGGATCATCAAATATAAATATGGGCTATGATTCTATCTCTTGGAACAACCACACAAACAATAATTAACATTCTGGAAACTTAACTGAGACAAAAAGAACTACCAGGAAGGGTAAAAATAGTCCATTATAAGCGCATGTATGGTGAGAGATGGAGGTATTAACTATACCTATGTATGCAAAGTATAACCTAATTAATTCTGGGAAAGAAAGATGAGTATGGTAGGATGCTCCATTGTAGGCTCATGTACAGTGAAAGATAGAGATCCAAACCGTTCTTAGATATGCATAATGAAAACAACACTATAGCATTTGTCTAGACAAAATGTTAAAGCACTTAAAGTGAATAATTTTCCTCGCATACTCACACAAAAATGTCAAACCATTACTCAGAGATATCATATACACAACTCTCTCTCTTATTCAAAATTGCCATACATCCAGAAGACCTACTACCAAATGAATCACTGAAACATATCATTAAAGGAATTAAATGTTGTAATCAAAATATGGAAGTACTATGTTCACACACAGAGAGAAAATTAGAATCATATTCACAATTAATTACAAAGAGACTTACCTTAGTTGGGTCGATGGGCCCTTGCCATACCAATAAGATATCTCTTAAGAGAATTTATAGTAGGGAATGTGTAAACACAAACATATAATCTATAAACATAAATTATATCATTGCTTCATAAAAATGGAGATATAATTCATAGTCGTTCCAGAACAAAACTTACAACATAACTGTGCTTTAGTTTATTTTTCTCTATATCCTATCATCTACGAGGCTCCCTCTTTTAAAGAGAAGCAGTCTTTACAATCCAAGTCCAAAGATAACATCAAATGTTTGTAGATTTATTACAATTGGATGATACATTGATTCTTAAAGAAACGGTTTCATCCTCATGACACAAAGTGCATGAGTGATGAAATGTATCGTGACCTCTAATGAACAAATAATGTTGGAACCAACAAAATTCCTTGAAATAATTGAGAACAATCTTGTTCCAACAACTGAGCCTGGGAATTCGGAACAGGTATCGGACGCACACAGCTGCATAATCTTGGTACTAGATGGGCATAGAAAATGGTACCGGATGCAAACATGCATACATGTTAGTACTAGATGAGCATAACAATTTGTACCAGATGCACACATGCATACAAGTAGGTACCAGATGAGCATAACAAACAGGTAACAGACGACCTCAACAACAAGTACCATATGACCACAACAATGAGTGCCGGTCAATCCCAACAATGAGTATCAAACGATCCCAACAATGAGTATCGGACAATCTCAACAACATGAACTGTTAGGATGAAGTCTAATTTAACCATCCAAAGTATTTAAAAAGTTCTTTTAACATCAAATATTCAATTCTAATTATTAATAAATCACTATAAATTATAATTAAACATCAGTTACCTCATGGGTACACAAGAATTTCTTAAAGGGCATTTCTGATGAGGAAAATAGACAGAAAGTGCATCAGTATTAGGAAAATTTTGTTAGGATATGGGAGATATAGTGCAATTGGAGGTGACAAAAAGGAGGCTCAACATTCTCCCCATTCCTAATTAATTGCATGTCCTCATGCAAACTTGCTAAATATGTCCTCAAAATTTCAAAATTAGTGTTGATCCTCTACCTTTCTTGAACATTCGTTGCCTAGTTTTAAGATATCCATCCCTAAAGCCTCATCCTTGAGATCCCTCTTAAGGAATCGTGTATACTATACTAGGTGAAAAAAAAAATTCATCTTGGCAGAGACTTCATCATGCTCTCCCTATAGTCTGCATGTATTCTCCTTTAGTTGTGCATTCTCTTTCTTGATATGACTATCCAACACTTTATACTCCTCTATTTCTTTCTTCAACCCTGCATTTTGTTTTGTAATATTTTTAATTTTTACTTCCAATTGATGTTTGGTCACAGAGTTGAATGGTTCTTGAACTGCTTTCTTCGTTATCTCTTCCTTAGCTTCAACTTCTCTCCTTACTCCTTTAGTGTTTCTGTCACTAATTCCTCTTCTTCACTAATAGTCGCTACATACATTTCGTCTTGCTCTGGTGAAGTTGGAATGTCCATTGGAATGTTTAGTGAGAAACTTCATATGACTTAAAGTTGAGAAAATGAAGGGATGGGATTAAGAAAACAATCATATGCTAATTGAAGGTTGTTGGTGCAATTATATGTTCTATAAATTGCAATAATTTAATATGTCAATCTGGTTTCGTAATCAATAGAGTTGATGTATTGTATGTACCGATAACAGATAATTGTCTATGTATGCTAAGTATAGTCTATGTAAGAAACTACTTCTTAAACTAAACACTATGTTTCACACCTTTCAAATAACACTCCACACATACAATTCAAAATTTAGAACAACTGATCAACAAATGTATAATTTAGAATTCTTTCTCAGGGGATGGATGTGCTCATTGTTGGATCATGAAAGATAGAGATGGTCTATTATTCTATCTCCCAGAAAAACCACACAAACAATCATTAACATTCTAGAAACTTAACTGAGACAAAAAGAACTACCAGGCAGGGTAAAAACACTCCATTATAAGCGCATCTATGGTCAGAGGTGGAGGTCTTAACTATACCCGTGTATGCAAAGTGTAACCTAATTAATTTTGGGAAATAAAGATGAGTATGGTAGGTTTCTCCATTGCAAGCTCATGTATAGTGAAATATAGAGATCCAAACTGTTCTTAGATATGAATAATGAAAACAAGACTATATCATTTGTCTAGACAAAATGTTAAAGAACATAAAGTAAATAATTGTCCTCACATACTCACACAAAAATTTCAAACCATTACTGAGAGATCTCATATACACAAATCTCTCTCTTATTCAAAATTACCATACATCCAGAAGAACTACTATAAAATGCATCACTGAAACATATCAGAGAAGGAATTAAATGATGTAATCAAAATATGGAAGTACTCTTTTCATGCACACACACACACACAAAATAAATCATAATCATATTCGCAATTAATTACAAAGAGACTTACCTTAGTTGGGTCGGTGGGCCCTTTCTGTACCAATAAGGTAGCTCTTAAGAGAACTTACAGTAGGGAAGGTGTAAACACAAACATATAATCTATAAACATAAATTATATCATTTCTTCATAAAAATGGAGACACGATTCACAGTCGTTCCAAGACAAAACTTACAACATAATTGTTCTTTACTTTATTTCTCTCTATATCCTATCATCTATGAGGATCCCTCTTTTAAAGAGAAGTAGCCATTACAATCCAAGTCTAAAGATAACATCAAATGTTTGTAGATTTATCACAATTGGATGATAGATTGATTCTTAAGGAAACAATTTCATCCTCATGACACAAAGTTCATGAGTGATGAAATGTATCATGACTTCCAATGAATAGAGAATGTTTGAACCAACAAAATTCATTGAACTCATCAAGATCAATCTTGTTCCAATAGCCAAACATGGAAATTTGGAACAAGTACCGGACACACACAACTGCATAATCTTGGTTTCAGACGGGCGTAAAAAATGGTACCGGACACACACATGAATACATGTGAGTACCAGATGAGCGTAACAATCGGTACCAAGCGCATACAAGTCGATACTAGATGAGTGTAAAAAATGGGTACCGAACGACATGAGCAAGGAGTACCAAACAACCTCAACAATGAGTACTGGACGATCTGGCAACGAGTACTGGAAGATCCCAACAACGTGTACTGAACGATCTCAGCAATAGGAACTGTTAGCATGAAGTCTCCTTGAACCATCCAAAGTAATTAGAAACTTATTTGAACATCAAATAACCATTCCTAATTATTAATAAATCACTATAAATTATGATTAAACAAAAGTTACCTCATGGGTACAAAAGAATTACTTAAAGGGCATGTCTGATGAGGAAACTAGGTAGAAAGTGCACCGGTATTAGGAAAAATTGGTTAGGATATGGGAAAGATAGGGAAATTGGAGGTGACAAAAGGGAGGCTCATCATTTCCCCCATGCCTAAGTCATTGTGTAATATTCCAAATATAAAAAAGGTATGCAGAATAGAAATAAATAGCTAGAAATGGCAGATGAACAACAATATAACCAGAACAACACCACAATAATACCAATATGATACCAGAATAACACCGAAAAGAGCACTTTGATTACTGAGAGAAATGTTCACTTGCCTCTTCGAGGGGTCAACCTCCAGTAGAGTAGAGCTCTATTACAATAATATCCAAGACAAAAGTTCTCATACCCTCGACTTGTGAGGTTCCTAACCCGCACATAGGTAGTACAATATATTCGGATGTAATAAAGGTCAATATTAATAAGGCCTTGCAATAAAATAGAATAAGTCGAATGTAAGAAGACCTAATAGAAGATTTCTCTTCTAGAAGGATCTTCCTCTAGATGCTTCTTTTGTTAGACCTATTTAGTATAAATAGGAGTTGAGGGTATGAGAACCCTAGCTTGGATATTATTGTAAAAGAGCTCTGCTCAACTCGAGGTTGCCCCCTCGAAGAGGCCCATGAAAATTTGATTTTGGAATCAAAGTGCAATTTCTGTTGTTATTATTATATCATTTCAGTGCTATTGTGGTGATTTTCCTGGTTATATCGTTGTTATTCTACCATTTCTAGAATCTTATTTCAGTTCTGCATACTTTTTATATCTGGTATATTACAAGTGGTATCAAAGCACTTTCCTCGGCAAAAAGTGTGGGTTAATTTTTTTTTCTTCAGGGTAGAGACATATTTCGGCATCTATAAGCCATAGAGATCTGTAGTTGCATGAATAAACCCATGGTTGAGGGATTCATACACGTAGGAAATACAAGTGGTACTTAAGCGCACATATGTTGGCCACCCTTGTAACCCCTATTGGTATCCCTTCTGTTGAAATAATGTAACTGCAAAAAGTATTCTTATTATTATTGATATTTTATCCATAGGATCAATCCCCATTGTGGATTGATCATGTCGGATATTGTAATAGGACCAAATCCCCTTTTGCGGATTTGGTCAAAAGACAATTTTAATAGGCAGAATAAGAAGTCGGCCCCAACAGTTAATTAAGAGACCCGGAAGTATAATAAAGGTTGGTTTACCCACCCATATTGAGAAGTCAGACCTGCCTGTGAAGAGACACTTCACACGTGCCAGAACTTGTATCAATGAAGGAGGCTAGCGCCTCATTTGAACATAACTCACTTGCTTAGTTTGAGAGACAAGTTTTGATCTATTACCGACAAAGGAGAGAGAGAGTGGTGCATATCTTGGAGAGTACTTTATGTTTTAGCATAGAGATCTCTTGGCATTGTATTGGCTATCTATATTAAGGAAGTTTTGTTGGGTTTTCTTCCCCTAGAGGGTTTCCCGGGATAAATGTTGTGTCTCTTGTGAATGTGTATTTCTCAGTGATCTTGTTCTTATGTTGCTATTATCTATTGAAATGCAATAAACTATAATAATGTCTTAAACAATAACATGGTATCAGAGCCAAGCTGAAGGAAGCATATTTCGCAAGAGGAAAAATGTCACTATTGCAGTACCTGCAAATTAGGGTTTTTCAAAAGTGAATCTTTTCATCCCTAAAACTATCTAGAAAGTTGCGTCCTCCCCTAAGGATCAATTTGGCATCATCAGCGCACCTTTTCAGTGGCTAGATCTCTCAAAAAGTGAAACCCTAGTTTCACAAAGTACCAGAAAACCAGAAAACCAAAGTACCAGAAGTATCAGAAAACCAGAAGCACCAGTCCAAAAATCTGCAGATCAAGTTTGAGGGGGTAAAAGTTGGATTTTTGAAATTCTGACTACACCAGCATACTTGCGTCAACTCAGCACATTTATTCCCTGGATTAGAATTTCAAAATTTGAAGTTTGAAAAATTAGGGTTTCCTCATAAAACCCTAAGTTGTAGTCTTAGAACTAGTTGCAGTTGCAGTACTAGTTGTAGTTGCAGTTGTAGAACCAGTTGCAATCACCCTTGAAGTTTTCTTAAGAGTTGGTAACGATTACCGTTGTTACTAGATGGAGCCACTACCTGCAAATTCTATCAAAGGTATGTACTTACAAATGTTTAATGGTTAAACCCTAAAGAGTATTTGCAGGAGAAGGGATCTCTTGACATAGATCCTAAAGGATCTCAAGATCCAACACATTCAGAGGAATGATGCAACCCAGGTGTGATTATTTTGATATGCATCTATTTGTCATGAAATTATCTTGATCAGTGTTGCATATTAAAGCTATGAACAAATTATTAGAAGGATTAAAAGTTGATCATTGAGCTTATCCTCTAACCTAACCTTCTGTCAAGATAGCGTATTGTCTTAGTACAATAGATAGGTTGAAGAAAGCACTCGTCACTTGAGTAAAGGAGACCTGAAAGAAAAGAAAGCACTCATTCTTGAGGACAAGGCTCTAGTTTTGATTAATCAAGATTAATAAGATTTAAAGGTACACATGATAAGTTGATGACTATAATTGAGATAGAAGTCATCGTAAATTATTATACTTGATAGCATGTGAGCATATAGAGGTAAATACTTTGTCTGATACAACTAACACCTCCTCTAGGAGAAACCTCATGTGTTAGTTCTAGGTTTCCATGGAAGAATGCTTGGTCACAACACTATGAGAGTGTTGACCTCATTTCGTATTATATTCCTTACCTTTAATATTTGCTTCAGATAAATTATAAGTAATAGCTCTAAAGGAGCTACTGTGATGATTGTTCGTGCTATTGCTTTATATTATCAAAAGGATATTATTCTTGCTTGTTGTTTTGTTGACCTTGCTCTAGGTCACTTGAGGAAGAAATAGTGAAGGTTGCAGAAGGCAACATACTAAAGGAGAAACCTTAAAAGAAGGAATCATCATTGAAAAGAAGAAGGTGGCTCGCATAAGCTAAAGGGTCACTCAAAAACTTCCATGACCCATGCCATTGAAGAATCTTGGCATATAAGATTAGCTCACTTCAACTACAAGGTGCTTCCATACATATGAAAAGTGGTCACAGGTTTACCAAAAATCAAAGGTGACCATGAAGGCATATGCAATGGATGTGCACAAGGGAAGAACATCAAGAACCCATTTCTGAAGAGGGACAACAAGGCAGAAGGAGTCCTAGAACTCATTCATTCAAATGTATGTGGCCCAATGCCATCATCCTCCATTAATGGGTATGTATACTATGTATCATTCATTAATGATTATTCTCGTAAAAGACCTGGATATATTTGAAGTGTTCAGAAAGATCAAGGAATTCAAAGCCTTGATAGAGAACCCTTCTGTAAGGAAGATTAAGATACTCAGGTTAGATAATGGAGGAGAATATACCTCAAAAGAGTTCGTGAACTTCTGCAAATATGTTGGGATCAATATCCCCAACAAAATGGTGTAGCTGAATGGAAGAACAGAACCATACTGGAAGCTGTGAAGACTATGATCCATGATCAAGATCTTCCTATGTGCCTATGGGTAGAAGCAACAATGGCAGTTGTTTATGTTCAGAACCGATTATCCCATAGTACACTTGGGCTTAATAAACTGGAAGAGATGTTCACTGGAAAGAAGCCAGAGGTAAGCCATCTCAAAATATTTGGTTATCTAGTGTTTATTCATATACCTAAAGAAAACAGAAACAAGTTGGACTCTTCAGGAAAGAAGGGAATATTTGTGGGATACTGTGAGGTCTCCAAGGCCTGCAAAATCTATATACCAGGTCAACATCACATTGAGATCAGCAGGGATGTGACCTTTGATGAAGATGTAGCGCTTAAGAAATCTAAATTATGCCAGATTGAAGAGGTATGTGAAGAGGAACCTGTAATCCCCAATACTGCAATAAGGGAGGTTCCCAGAGCTGCAAAATTAGTGAGGGAAGTCGTAACTTCCCCTGATGAGGAACTTCTATAACACCATGATATAGTATAAGTGCAAGAACCTCCCCAAATGACGATCCTCCATAAAAGAAAGCCATCTTGGGCTAGAGAGATTATTCAAGATGGAGAGAAGTACGGTGTTCCCCAAGGAACCACGAGACAAGTGAAAAGACTAAAGCCATTCTCCAGTTACATGACTTTGATGTGTGATCTCCTAGATAAGGAGCCTACCTGCTTTGAAGAAGCCATTCAAAAGAAGGAATGGGCAGATTCTATGACAGAGGAATACCAATCCGTAATAAAGAACGATGTATGGGAAATAGTTCCCATACCAAAAAGTAAGGATGTGGTATCATCAATATGGCTCTTCAAAATAAAACATTCTACTGATGGAAGTATTGAGAAGTATAAAGAAAGATTTGTCACTCGTCGCTTTTCCTAGAAGAAAGGCATTGACTATGAAGAGACATTCACTCCTGTGGCCAGATACACTTCGATCAAAACCATCATAGCTCTTACAGCTAAAATGAAATGGAAGTTGCACTAGATGGACGTGAAGACAAATTTCCTGAATGGTGTTATCGAAGAGGAAGTGTATATAGAGAAACCCCAAGGATTTGAGGTTGAAGACAGGAAATCTCATGTCTGCAGATTGAAGAAAGCCTTATACGGATTGAAGCAAGATCCTAGAGCTTGGTATGGCCATATAGACAGTTTCTTGATGAGCTTAGGCTTTACCAAGAGTAAAGCAGACTCAAATCTCTACTTCAAAATTATGGATAATGAGCCAGTAGTCTTACTTCTATATGTGGATGAATTATTCTTAACTAGAGAAGAAAATCACATCAGTGAATGTAAAAGGAGACTTGCCTCTGAATTTGAAATGAAAGACCTTGGCCTAATGCATTATTTATTAGGTCTTGAGGTACGACAGAGTCCAGAGAGGATCTTCCTTAACCAAGGGAAGTACATGGTCGAGATCTTAAAGAGATTCGACATGCTGGAATGCAAACCTATGAATACACCCATGGAAGCGAAGCTGAAGCTGTTGGTCGATACTTCGTCAGATTTGATTGATGCCACACTATACAGATAGATTATTGGATCACTGATGTACCTGAAAAACACTAGACCAGACATTTGTTTTTCCATGAACACCTTGAGTCAGTTTCTGGTAGAGCCCAGACGTGTTCACCTAGTGGCTGCAAAACATGTGATGAGGTACCTTAAAGGTACAATAGACTATGGTTTCAGTTATGATGAAGATCATAATTTCACATTGAGTGGATACACTGATTCAGATTGGGCAGGAAGCGTTGCTGATAGAAAAAGCACTTCTAGATGCTATTTTAGTTTGGGATAAACCATGATTTCATGGTAGAGTAGGAAGAAATCTAGTATTGCTCTCATCACAGCAGAAGAAGAGTACATTGCCACATGTTCTGCTAGCTATGAAGCTATATGGATTCGAAAGTTGTTGACCGGTCTATTTGACCTAGAGATGGAAGCAACCACGATCCTGTATGACAACCAGAGCTGCATAAAGATGATAGAGAATCTTGTATTCCATGATAGGTCGAAGCACATAGAGATTCGCTATCATTACATCTGTGACATGGTGCAAAGAGGAGCCTTGAAGCTCCTGTATGTTAGCACAAATGAACAGGTTGCTTATGTGTTGACCAAACCTCTATCTCATGTAAAGTTTGAACACTTTCAAGATAAGCTTGGTATAGTCCGAAAGGAACCTCTCTGAAAGGGGGAGTATATATGATTCCTTTCTTTTGACCTCGCACTTAGACCTAAATCAAGATGATTCCTTGCTTCTGACCTCACTGTTAGAGGTAAAGCAAGATGATTCCTTGCTTCTGACCTCACTGTTAGACGTAAAGCAAGATGATGTGTGTATTACTTTCTTCTGACCTCGTTGTTAGACGTAAAGCAAGATGATTCCTTGCTTCTGATATCTTTGTTAGACATAAAGCAAGATGATGTGTGTGCTCCTTGCTTTTGGCCTCGCTATTAGATGTAAAGTAAGATGATTCCTTGCTTTTGACCTCGCTATTAGATGTAAAGAAAGATGATGTGTGTGTTACTTTCTTATGACCTCGCTGTTAGATGTAAAGAAAGATGATTCCTTGCTTCTAACCTCACTGTTAGATGTAAAGCAAGATGATGTGTGTGTTCCTTGCTTCTGACCTCGTTGTTATACATAAAGCAAGATGATTCCTTGATTCTGACCTCACTGTTAGACATAAAGCAATATGATGTGTGTGTTCCTTTCTTTTGACCTCGCTGTTAGACGTAAAGAAAGATGGTTCCTTGCTTCTGACCTAGTTGATAGACATAAAGAAAGATGATGTGTTCCTTGCTTTTGACCCAGTTGTTAGACGTAAAGCAAGATGATGTATACCTTGCTTTTGACCTAGTTGTTAGATGTAAAGAAAAATGTGACTTGCACTGAGCGACCAGCTTAACGGCTGTGACATAGAGCCAGTCTAGTACTGTGATGGGCCAGCCTAGTGCTATGATGAGGTATATTTTTTTATACTGATAGATATTGATGCAAATGATGATGGCATTCTTTTGGGAATGACGATGTTTCTGATGAAGAAAACTTCTGATGATTTATAGATATGCCAGCCAAGATGATATTGATGATGTTGTCCTCCCACCTGATGTTGTTGATGATGTTGTCCTCTCTCTCTCACATGATGTTGCTAAAGAATACCCTTCTTGTTAAGGGGGAGTGTTGAAATAATGTAACTGCAAAGAGTATTCTTATTATTATTGATATTGTATTCATAGGATCAATCCCCATCGTGGATTGATCATGTCGAATATTGTAATAGGACCAAATCCCCTTTTGCGGATTGGTCAAAATACAATTGTAATAGGCAGAATAAGAAGTCATCCCCAACAGTTAATTAAGAGACCCAGAAATATAATAAAGGTGGGTTTACCCACCCAGATTGAGAAGTCGGCCCTGTCAGTGAAGAGACACTTCACACGTGCCAGAACTTGTATAAATAAAGGAGGCTAGTGCCTCATTTGAACATAACTCACTTGCTCAGTTTGAGAGACAAGTTCTAATCTGTTACCGGCAAAGGAGAGAGAGAGTGGTGCATATGTTGGAGAGGAATTTTTGTTTTAGCATAGAGATCTCTTGGCATTGTATTGGCTATCTATATTAAGGAAGTTTTGTTGGGTTTTCTTCCCCTAGAGGGTTTCCCAGAATAAATTTTGTGTCTCTTGTGAATGTGTATTTCTCAGTGATCTTGTTCTTATGTTGCTATTATCTATTGAAATGCAAAGAACTATAATAATGGATTAAACATTAACACCTTCGAGTGGTAGCGCATCATGCAACACCTATGTACAGATTGGCCTAGATTACCTGAATCCCTCTTTAGATAAACCGATCGGCCGCCTAACTGCTATAGTGCCACCAAGAACAACACTCGGGAATATACTCTCTAGTACTTGGGTAGTTGGGTAGTATGGCTAAGGGTACGGTCTATCCTCCTTAGTTAGTGCCCTGAGATATTGGGCCGAGTACTACTATTGAACCCCGCATGTATATCAGAGATCTATATCACAAGGAAAACCCTTGTCTGTAGAACCCTTGAATACTTAACCCTTGGGGATAGAAACATAAACAAATTAAAACAGACAAGATCTATTGTCGTGCAACTATGTCCGGGTTTCCAAATCACTACACATTTCTTCATGGTTAAGCATTTGGGCATTTCATCACTGCAGTATTCTCCAGACTCTCCTGGGAATTTGTGCAGGAGAGTCTGGAATTTGTTTCACCATTATTCGGGACCTATTCCATTGGATTCATCTCTTCACCCTTATCACATTCATACATATCATTTTTCGGAAAACAAATTGACCCCACCCACCCCTTTTCAGTTCCCTCGTCCTCATGGCCCATACTCGTAGCCAAGACTTGGAAGCTCGCTTCAATACCTTGCAATCTAGTCTCGTCGAGACCCAACAAGAAGTGAAACAACTCAGTGCCAATGTTGTCGCCATCAATACAACCATGCAGTCCTTAATGGAGGAAATCAAACAAGACCTGACCACCCAGCTTGAATCTGTCTTTTTTTCACTCTACACCAAGCTTCATATCCCTACAGATAACCCTCCCTCTGACTCATCTCCACATACTGAAGGTAAACATTCCTCTCATTCCAATAACTTTTAGCACCATGACTTTCAATGTGACCAAATTTGATGGCTCGGACCCCACTGGGTAGGTAACCCAAATGGAACATTATTTCTCTTTATACGACATTACAGATGACTTGTCCAAACTATGGTATGGTGTTATCCATCTAGATAAAGAACGTTAGCAATGGTGGCAATGGAGAAAAAATTTCCTTCAAGGGTATAGTGCTTGGACACACTTTGTGGCAGAGCTTTATGAATGCTTTGACACTGACACCAACCATTTGGGCCATTTGAAAAAGTTGAAACAATCAAGAACAATGGAAGAATTTATAGCTGCCTTTGAGTGCCTGGCTTTTCGGACAGAGAGCATGTCTGATGCGTTTTTCCAAGAGTGTTTTATCAGTGGCCTCAAGGATGAGATTCGGGCCCATGTCCTCATGGCTCAGCCTCAGAGGTGGGGGGAGGCTACTAAAAGAGATAAAGAAGCAAAATAGGTTGTATCTTCTCAAAACCAAAAACACTCCTTTATCCCTCGCCCTAAACCAGTAAATCCCACTACTCCCTCTACTCCACTAAATATCCAAAAATTGACCAGGGCTGAAATGGACGAATGCCAACTCAAAGGCCTTTGTTATAATTGTGATGAAAAATATTTCTCGATCCACAAGTGTAAGGAACAAAATATTTTTATGGCCATCTCCGAGGATATTTTGGAAGAGGATGTTGAAACTCCCCTTGTGTCCAAGTCATCTGAAACCAAAAACATAACCCCTCCCTCAGACCCTCCCAAAGTAGAACCAGTCATTTCCCTCAATTATCTCACTAGCTTCTCTGCTTCCCAAACCCTCAAGCTAGTCAGTTACATCAAGCATCGAAAGGTCATCATTTTGGTTGATAGTGGAAGCACCCATAATTTTATTCATCACCACATTGCCCAAGAAACTCATTGCTACATTCATGCCAACAATAATTTCCAAATCTAGATTGCCAATGGTGGTTCCATGAAATGTGGAGGGCATTGTGAAAATGTGTGTCTCCAAATTGGTGACTACCACCTGAAATCGCATATGTTTTCTATCGATATGGGCGGTTGTGACATTGTGTTGGGTGCAGACTGGCTAAGGACTTTGGGTCCCATTCTCATGGATTTTAAGGACTTAACCGTGTAAGTCAACCAGGAGGGCCACCAATATAAGTTCCAAGGAAGCACCGTCAGTTCACCTGAGATCATTGGTTCCCATCACATGGAAAATATGATCAAAAAAGGTCATTCTGGTGTTATTGTCCAACTCCATGCCATACAAGAAACAAAGAAACCCTCAGTGTTGCAAGACCTCCAAGCCATCCTTTCTAAACATCAATTGGTCTTTTTCACTCCCCAAGGACTCCATCCTTCCCATGTTTTTCATGATCATTCCATTCCCCTTGTACCCGAAAGACTTCCTCCCAATATCTGTCCATATAGTCACCCCTTTTCCCAAAAAAATGAAATTGAGAAAATGGTCCAGGAACTCCTTAATGCAAGTGTTATTTGCCCTAGTACAATCCCCTACTCTTCTCCTATGGTCATGGTCCTGAAGAAAGAAGGTTCTTGGTGAATGTGTCCTGACTTTCGTGCCCTCAACAAACTTACCATTAAAAACAAATTTCCCATTCATGTCATTGATGACCTCCTGGATGAATTAAGTGGTGCCTAATTCTTTACTAAACTTGATCTTCGTTCAGTCTACCACCAGATATGTATGAAATAAGAAGACATTCCAAAGACTGCCTTTAGAACTCATGAGGGCCACTATGAGTTTTTGGTCATGCCCTTTGGATTGTGTAATGCCCCCTCCATGTTCCAAAGCCTCATGAATCATGTCTTCCATTCTTTTCTTCGCCATTTTGTCTTAGTTTTCTTTGATGATATCCTCATCTATAGAAAAGCCTGGACAGACCATTTTGCTCATGTGGATCGAGTTCTCCATCTACTCTCTCAGTACCAACTTTTCCTAAAACAGTCTAAATGTGATTTTGGCACCTCATAAGTAGAATACTTGGGTCATCTGGTTGGCAAGGATGACATAAGGGTGGATCCTAAAAATATTGAATCTATGCAAGACTAGCCTCACCTAAAGAGTCTCAAAAGATTGCGTGGATTTCTAGGCTTAATAGGTTATTATCGCAAGTTTGTTAAGAATTATGGAAAGATTGCAACACCTCTCACTGCTCTCCTAAAAAATAACTCTTTCACTTGGAATCCAGCCATTGCTCAATATTTTCAAACCTTGAATATTAGCATGTGCAACACTCCTGTCCTGGCCCTTCCTGATTTCACAAAGAACTTTGTGTTTGAATGTGATGCCTTAGGGAAATGAATTGGTGTTGTCCTTATGCAAGAGAGTCGACCTTTGGCCTTTACTAGCAAGAAACTATCTAAAAGAAATTTAGGCAAATCAATCTATGAAAAGGAAATGTTGGCTATTTTTCATGTCATTGATATGTGGCGCCCTTATCTATTGGGAAAACGTTTCCAAATTGAGACAGACCATTAAAGCTTCAAGTATTTTCTGGAACAACGCATTTTCTCCCCGGAGCAACAAAAATGGGTGACTAAGCTCTTTGGATATGATTATGAGATCATTTACAAGAAAGGAAAAGACAATGTGGTTGTGGATGAACTTTTCCGAAAATATGAATATGAAGGATCCCTTTTTTCTCTCTCCTTCATTCTACCAGATTGACTCCAAGTCATTCGCCAGGAATGACTACAAGATCCCAAAAGTTCACATTTGATCCAAAAATTGCAGTCCAATTCTCCAACTTCCCTAGGGTACTCTTGGCTCCATGATGAGCTTTGATAAAAAGGTTGTTTGTATTTAAGTAAACAATCAAAGCTTAAATCCATGATACTTTCTGAGCTTCATGCTACACCCATAGCGGGGCACTCCCGGTTCACCAAAACCTATGACAGGGTCAAACGTTATTTTTTCTGGGATGGTATGAAACAAGACATTGGTAATTTTGTCACTGAATGTGATGTGTGTCAACACAACAAGGGAGAAATAGTCAAATATCCGAGCACACTACAATTGCTTCTGATTCCACCTGCTATTTGCAAGGATATCTCTATGGATTTTATTACCGACTTACCCAAATCGGGAAATGAATCATTCATCGTGGTGGTTGTTGATCGCCTTTCCAAGTATGCTCATTTATGCGCTCTTCAACACCCTTTTACAACATCCACGGTGGCTCAAATTTTCATGGATCAGGTCTTCAAGCTTCATGGCATGCTGCACTCTATTGTTTCTGATCGAGACCCAACTTTCACAAGCAATTTTTGGCAAGACATGTTCAAGCTACAAGGCACCCAATTGCATCTCATCACAGCTTATCATCCCCAGAATGATGGTCAAACAGAATTTGTCAACAAGTGTTTGGAAACATATTTGAGGTGTTTTTCCCTTGAAAAGAAAAATCAATGGGCTCAATGATTACCCCTAGCTGAATGGTGGTACAACACTTCATACCATACAGATACACGCATGACTCCTTTTGAAGAGATATATGGATAGAAGCCACCTTCAGTTCTCTCATACTCACCTGGTGTCTCAAAGGTCTAGGCAGTTGACCAAACACTTACAGTTCGAGAGCCTATTCTCCATACCCTCAAACAGAATTTGGTCATGGCACAGAATCACATGAAGAAACAAGTAGATCAAGGTCTCTCTGAATGTCAATTTGCAGAAGGGGATCATGTGTTTCTTCGATTGCAACCTTACAAGCATTTTCAGAAGCTAGCACCCAAATTTTATCATCCTTATACCATTCTCAAGGGTGTGGTACAAGTATCCTATCAGTTACCTTTGCCCAATCATTCGAAGCTACATCTTGTTTTTCATGTTTCATTCTTAAAGAAGGTGATTGGAACTAAGTGACAAATTCAAACCAACCTTCCCAAGTTAGCCAAAGAAGGATCCATTTGGCTACAACCACAATTTGTTTTGGATCAGCGTGAGCGTCTCCTACATCAGAGAACCATCAAGGAAGTGTTAGTCTAGTGGAAAGAT
Organism: Picea mariana; assembly: GCA_032191745.1. Taxonomy (NCBI): domain Eukaryota; kingdom Viridiplantae; phylum Streptophyta; class Pinopsida; order Pinales; family Pinaceae; genus Picea; species Picea mariana. The sequence continues at coordinate 565,095 of JASDQU010100011.1, forward strand.
ACAACTCTAGCAGATGCCATTTGGGAACCAGCTACCATTCTACAACAATTTCCACATCTCAAGCCTTGACAACAAGGTTGTTTTTAAGGGGAGGACATGTTACGGTCCTAACCCGCACATAGGTAGAACAATATATTCAGATGTAATAAAGGTAAATATTAATAAGGCCTTGCAATAAAATAGAATAAGTCGAATGTAAGAAGACCTAATAGAAGCTTCCGCTTCTAGAAGGATCTTCCTCTAGATGCTTCTTTTGATAGAAATATTTAGTATAAATAGGAGTCAATGGTATGAGAACCCTATCTTGGATATTATTGTAATAGAGCTTTGCTCAACTGGAGGTTTCCCCCTCGAAGAGGCCCGTGAACATTGCTTTCAGAATCAAAGTGTTATTTCAGTTGTTATTCTTATATCATTTCAGTGCTATTGTGGTGATTGTTCTGGTTATATTGTTGTTATTTTTCCATTTCTAGCATTTTATTTATGTTCTGCATACATTTTATATTTCTATCAAAAGAACCATCTAGAGGAAGATCCTTCTAGAAGCAGAAGCTTCTATTAGGTCTTCTTACATTGGACTTATTCTTCCTTATTTCTAGGCCTTATTAATATTGACCTTTATTACATGGAAATATATTATTCTACCTACGTGAGGGGTTAGGTCCCTAACATATCCTCCCCCTTACAAACAACCTTGTCCTCAAGGCTTGAGACATGGAAATTGCTATAGAATGGTAGTTGGTTCCCAAGTGGCATCTTCTCGAGTTGTATCTTTCCACTAGACTAACACTTCCTTGATGGTTCCCTTACGCAGACAACGCTCATGTTGTTCCAAACCTGTTTGTGGTTGTAGTCAAATGGAGCCTTCTACGACCAACTCAGGAAGGTTCGTTTTAGTTTGGTACTTAGTTCCAATAACCTTCTTTAAGCAGGAAACATGAAAAACAAGATGGAGCTTAGAATGACTGGGCAAAGCTAACTGATAGGCCACCTATCCCACACACTTGAGAACGTTATAAGGACCATAAAATTTGGGCGCCAGTTTTTGACAATGGTCAGCCTTGAGGGAATTTTTCTTGTAAGGTTGCAGTCAAAGAAACACTTGATCCCCTTATACAAATTGACATTCAAAGCGACCTTGATGTTCTTGTTGCCTCTAGAACTGTAAGAATTTGGTCAACCACCTGGACCTTCGAGACACCTGAAAAATATGAGAGAACTGAAGGTGGATGTTTTCCATATACCGATTCAAAAGGAGTCATGCAGGTAGTTTTATGGTACAAAATGTTGTTCCACCATTCAACTAGTGGTAACTATTGAGCCCACTGATTTTTCCTTTCCAATGCAAAACACCTCAAATATATTTCCAAACACTTGTTGACAACTTCAGTTTGATCATCAGTCTGGGGATGATAAGTTGTGCTGAAATGAAATTGGGTGCCTTGAATCTTGAATAGTTCTTACCAAAAATTGCTGGTGAAAGTTGGGTCACGATCATAAACAATAGAATGCAGCATGCCATGAATCTTGAAGACATGATCCATGAAAACTTGAGCCACAGTGGATGCTTTAAATGGGTGTTGAAGAGCACATAAATGATCATACTTGGAAACATGATCAAATACCACCATGATGACTGATTTATTTCCCGATTTAGGTAAGCTTACAATAAAATCCATAGATATATACCACCAAATAGCAGGGGGAATTAGAAGCAGTTGTAGTGTGTCAGGAGATTTGACTATTTCTCCCTTGTTGCGTTGACACACATCACATTCAGCCATAAAATTATGAATGTCTTGTTTGATACAATCCCTGAAAAAATAACATTTGACCTGGTCATAGGTTTTGTTAAACCCAAAGTTCCCAACTATGGGTGTAGCATGAAGCTCATAAAGTACCGTGGATTTAAGTTTTTACTATTTACTTAAATACAAATGGCCTTTGTATTGAAGCTCATCATTGAGCCAAGAGTACCTTGGGGAAACTGGAGAATTGGACTGCAATTTTTGTATCATATGCAAACTTTTGGGATCGTGTAGCCATTCCCGTCGAATAGTTTGGAGCCAATCTGGGACAATGAATGAGAGAGAAAGAAAGGACCCTTCATCTTCATATTTTCTAGAAAGTACATCAGCAACCACATTGTCTTTTCCTTTCTTGTAAATGATCTCATAATCATATCCAAAGAGCTTAGTCACCCATTTTTGTTTCTATGGGGAGGAAATGTGTTGTTCCATAAAATACTTGAGGCTTTGATGATCTTTATTAATTTGGAAGCGTTTCCCCAATAGATAAGGGCACCAAAGATCCACAACATGCAGAATAGCCAAAATTTCCTTTTCATAGATTGATTTGCCCAAATTTCCCTCAGAAAATTGTTTGTTGGTAAAGGCAAAAGGCCGACCCTCTTGCATAAGGACAATGCTAATTTATTTCCCTGAAGCATCACATTCTAGGACAAAGGTCTTTGTGAAATCAGGAAGTTCCAGGACTAGAGTGGTGTTATTGGCATAGGGGAAGACCCAGGGTTCATCTCTAATAGCGCACCAAAAATCCCTAACTACTGGGCCTTTTGAAAACACCAACAAAGTAGATGCAGTCTCACCCTAAGTAGAAAAAGGGGGTTGCAGGACACATGTGTCTACAACCATAGGAAATGCAACGTGGGTTCAGGGTAACAACACACAACAACATAGTTATTATTTATCTCCCTTAGGTCTACTGCGCTAGTTATATCTCATATATAACATAATAATGCAATAAAAGTATATTAGAAAGAAAAAGAACACAACATCAATCACACACAACAACAAGACGTACGTGGTTCACCCTCTCCCTAGGGATATGTCCACATAACTGTGCTTCGTAATATATTAAGTGAAAGAATACAGTTCTATCTGCACTCTTAGCTTGCAAATATTTCTCCTCTTATGTCTTATCTTCTCTCTATCTCTCTTCCCTGTGCACCCAACAACAATGTTGATCTTCACACCCAACTGAAGATCTTACAATACAGAATGCTCTCACAACAAAATACTTCTCTCTTTACATTAACAACAATCTCTCCTCACAACATCCAATTCAGAAAGAATGCATCCCAGGTCCTCTTGACCTTTATTTATACATTAAAATGACTCACCAAAAACCTTAGGCTGAGACCTAGGTGTCAGAACCCTAGATACCAAAACCCTAGGTCAACTTGACCCATGTTTTCAAGGCTTTGTTAGCCTGTCTTTCCTTCTTTCTCGCAAGGTGCTCCAAAGAATCGATCGGTGGATTTTTCTGCTTACCGAGTTGTCCATGATATGTCTTCCTTGTTGATCTATAATCCTTGATCTCCTCATCCAATGACTTTCTTTTTCTTACTTCACTCTTTCTTTCCTTCTCTTTTTCTCACTTCAACCTAGTATCAGTCACTGTGTCTTCCGCACAGTTCACATTTCACCTTTTCTTCCTTAATATTTGCTTACTTCCATAACCAAGGGTCAACAGGCCCCCAACACTTACCTATGACTCGTCACGAGGCACTTTGATATGAATCTGTTTCTATACCTCGACTTCAGACTGTGCAATGAAGCCTATGCTTTCTACTCTATTCCTTCACCTTGTGTGCATATTGTCTTTCTTGTGTCTAGTACCCAGTCTCAACTGCACCTGGTACCTAGACCCTTCTCCTTCTATTTTTATTGACAGTTGTGAGGAAGCTAGTTGTCATAGTACAATTTCAATCAGCTGCCATTCACCAATCCTTCCTTCCACTCCCCGTTCAAAGTCTTCAGCTACACAGATCCTCCTTCTGTAACATAGGAAACCTCAAATGGCCCCAGCCAATGTGTTCTGAACTTCCCTGGATGATTCATGAACTTACTGTCGTATACCAATACTAGATCTCCTTGCTAGAAGGATTTCTTCTTAATGTGCCTGTCATGATAGGCCTTTTCTCTTTCCTTTTGTACCTACTGATGAAAACATGCAATAAATTTGTCTTCATCTAGTTCTACCAACTACGCGAGCCTCTCTTGAACAACACCAATGTCATCCATATCTGTAAAGGATGCAATTCTTAGTCTAGGAACTAAATATTCCATGGGCACGACTACTTCTATACCATATACCAACTTAAAGGGGGTCTACATTGTCAGCTTCTTGCAAGTGGTTCTATAGGCCCATAACACTGCTAGTACTCTCAAATCCCAGTCATGTTTTTTTACACTACAAATATTCATCACCGTTGTCTCTAGGATCTTGTTGAAAGCCTCAAATGTATCGTTCTCCTGTGGGTGGTATGGGGTGATCTTATGATGGTGAACGTCAAATTCCTAAGTCAAGGCTTCAATAGTCTTATTAATAAAATGTGTACCTTGATCACTCATGAGGATATTTGAGCATCCAAACCTGGTTATGATGTCATCAAATATGAAACACGTAGTTGTAGTTGCACTTCAATCCTTGACTGCTCTGGATTCTACCCATCTTGTCAAATAATTTGTCGCAGTGATGATGTATCTGGCTCCTGTGCGCTTCCGTGGTGGGTTTATAGGTCCCATGAAGTCAATGGCCCATTTCTAAAATGCCTGTAAGGTTAGCTGGGGTGATAACAACATTTCATCTCTTCTGGAAGGTTTCCCAACTCGTTGGCATACATCACAGGCTCTACAGTAGTATTCTTTAGCATCTCTGTGTAAAGTAGGCCACCAAAGGCTAGCTCTAAGAACCTTCTTGATGTAGGAGCATCGCCAACACATCAAGCGAGCCAACGCGGTGCAAAAGACAGTTGGACACACGCCAACACAAATTTTGAAATCTCCTTGAATTTGATGCGCCATCTTAAATGAAGCCATTAATAAGGAGCACCTTTTTGTATAATGTAATCGGACCTTGAGCATCTCTCTCTCGTCCTTAGTAGGTAGAAGGCATTTATAGTAGTTAATGCAGGCAGATAAAATTTAATTCTAGATTAGACAGTTTTAGATCGCAAGAGGGAAATGGGATATAGACACCCTCATTGTGTATTGTATCATTATTCAGAGGAAGGAAGAGTAAGAGCATGTAGAGAGCTGTGTAAGAACACCCATGTACAGATATTTTGATTCAAAATTCATGGTTTGTGTTTGTTCTCTGTGTATTGATGCTGAATGATGCTCATGAATGTTTGCTTCCTATTATAAATTTGATTTTATGTGCTATGTATATGATTTCATGTTTAAATTGAAGTCTGAGAGGAAGAAGGAATGAGTTTCAATTGTTTCTCTATCTGAACAAGGATTCCTGCAGGGAGTGCAGTCGAATTGTCTGCAAGGAGTGTGTTGACAGAGGGTTTAGATAGGTAGCTTTTGTTCTTGTTCATTCAAAAGTGCAGATAGGCACAAGAGCCGTGCAAGGAGTGCGCAGGCTAAGCGAATTTTTAGGGTTGCGAACCTGAGAAAAGAGTTTTAAGGACTGCTACTGCAGGAGTGCACAGAGTCGAAGAAAATTCAACACTTGGAAGTGTCTGAAAGTTGTCGCAAGGAGTGCGAGTAGAAGGCTCTCCTAAGAAGACGCAGAGTCGTGGAAAATTTCAGGAAGGATAAGGCCTTCAAAACTGTCAAGGGGTTGCATAGGAGTTGTACCTTGAAAGATTGTAAGGAAGCGTCGAAAGTTTGCGTGCAGGTGGACGTGTTCCATGGAGGAACACTTGGTAATTTCGCAGATTTCACCAAGAAAGGACGGACGGTCGGAATTATCTAAGGAGAATTCTCGATATTTCGTGGGTCGTCAGATCTCACAGAGGAGAAGGGGAGATACTGCAGGTATTTCTGAGAGGTTCAAAGCTCAGGAGGGGCAGGACCATAGTTCCAAGTCACAAGGACTGTCGGATCCATTCATGGATTCGCATATCGGGGTTTCGTGGGTTGAAACTCCATATTATTGCAACATGAATCACGATATTGCGATACGCGATATCCCGATAGTCAAGTTGGTTTGTGAGGGGCCACAGGGGAGTCAATGAGGTGGACAGGTGGCACACCATTTCGGGGTCTCGCAGTGAGAAGTGTCGAAAACATTGCATTAGGATTCGCGATACCACGAAAGCCGAAGTGCCGATAAGATGAAGTGACGTGAAGGGCCAACTTGCACGTGCGTCGGAGTTTCGGCATATCAGGGTTTGGGAGTTGGAGAGATAATCTATTAGACATCGCAAGTGTCGAAATTGCAATAGAGAGAGTCCCATGTGGGACCTAGCTAACGTCACATCGGAAATTTGAGAATCGGGAAATCGGGGATTTCGTGGACAAGAGGTTTGATACATTTCAACCTTCGAAATCCCAAATCCTAATAAGAGGTGAGACTATGGTCATATAAGAGAAGGTTGCGTGGATTGGGTCATAGCCAGGAGGGGCTAAAGTCCAAAAGGAGTGCATCGGGATACCAGAGATCGGGAATCTGGGGAAGCAAGTGTTTGTGACATCGAGGATTGCGAAACCCCAAAACCCGATTGTGACTTTCTGTTGTGAACGAAGAAGGGAACGGGCATAAAGGTTGAGAGGAGCTGAAAAGAACTATGGGTCAATTTCAAAGGAGATTCCAGTGGAGAATTGTAGGAGCCACTCTGGCTCAGGGTGAACTTGGAACGATCCTTAAATACTAGGAGGTCAGTGCAGAGGCCTTTTGCCGAGGCAAGGGGTGCGGCTGCATTAGTTTGGTATCAGAGCTTAGAAAAGATTCTTTTCTTTCTGTAGCAGGGAGAAGGAAGATTCATCATGCCACTGAGAAGAAGAGATAGACAATCACCCGATCCAGAGGAGGAAAGGGATACGTCCAGAGGAAGGGGTAGACAGGTGTAGAATCCAGAAGTAGAAAGAGATCTGCATAACATACGTGCTAGACTTGTGGACATGGAGATAAAAAAAAAATGCACAACTGATGTAGGAGATATCAGTGAGTCCGAAAATGAATATGATGTTGGACATGGAGAAGAAGAATTCACGACAGAAGATGCAGCAAATGAGTGCTTGCTTAAAGCTGTTGCAAGAATGGGTGCAAAGAAGAAAATGGACATTCGAGTTTATGAGGGGAATCTGGACATAGAGGAGCTTCTAGACTGGATTAGAGCTCTAGACACATACTTTGACTATGAAGATGTTGAAGAAGACAATAAGGTCAAGCATGATGTCATGAGATTAAAAGGACATGCAGCATTTTGGTGGGATGAACTACGAGCGGATAGGCATTGCCAAGGAAAGTAGAACATTAAGAGCTGGGAAAGGATGATTGCAAAGCTGAAAGAAAAATTCATCCCCAGGGATTATCAGATTACTCTGTTCAGGAGAATGCAGAACCTGAGACAGAAGATGATGTCAGTAAAGGAATATACTGAAGAATTTTACAGGTTGAATATCAGGGCAGGTCATCGTGAAAGCAATGATGAAAACGTAGCCAGGTATATGAATGGCCTGAGATATGAGATTCAGGATGATATGAGCATGGTAACCATATGGACGGTGGAAGATGCTTATCAGATGGCTTTGAAAGAAGAAGAGAAGCTGAGACAAAAGCAGAGTCAGAGGGGCCAAGGAAAAAGTCATCCGAGAGGCAAATCAGTTGCCCAGGACAAATATCAGAAGCCCAAGGAGGATTGGAAGTTTCGGTCTAAGCCTAAATACAAAAAAACAGAGAGAGGTGGAACCTCACAGTGAGGGCAACAATATGTTGAACAACGAAGACAACATTCTGAGCAGAGAGGAGATTATGCTGACAGTAACACTTTTCCTCGTACTAGAGGTAGAGGAAGAGGAAGAGGTGGAGTAATCACATGCTTCACATGTGGAAAGAATGGGCACAAGTCTTACGAGTTTCCAGATAAGAAGAAGGAAGGAGGAGAAACTCACATCATCTAGGCACAGAGGCGAGATGTGGAGGCAGAAGATGCTGAAGGTGAAAGATCGTTGATGATGCGAAAAGTCCTTTTGACACATGAGAAGGAGGTGGAGAGTTCAGTCCAAAGGAATAGACTTTTTCTAAATGCTTGCAAAACCAAGGACAGGGTATGGAAGGTCATTGTGGACAGTGGTAGCATGGATAATCTCATTTCTACGGAGATGGTAGAAAAGCTGGAGATGGAGACGATTGAACATCTGAGTCCATATAGAGTTTCATGGCTACAAAAGGGGCATCAGGTAAATGTCACTAAACAGTGTTTAGTTGAATTCAAGATAGGAGGATATAATGATAATATTTTATGTGATGTTATTCCTATGGATGTTTTTCATCTATTGCTGGGTAGACCATGGCAATATGACAGAAATGTGATTTGTGATGGGAGAATGAACACATACACCCTAGAGAAGAATGGGAGGACACATATGTTGCTTCCAATCAAGGATAAGGAAGTGAAACCGAAAGTAAGCAACACTGTACTTATCATGAGTGGGAAGGAACTTCTTACAGAGGTTAAGAAGAAGGAAGATCCACAGTTCTTTGTGGTCAGAAAGCCTAGAATTTTTTTGACCAGCACAAGAGTAGATGATTTACCAGAAGAAATTCAGGAACTGTTGGGAGAGTTTGTTGACATAGTAGTGGACGAATTACCTCGTTCGTTTCCACCGATCATAAGTGTGAGTCACCATATTGATCTCATACCAGAAGCTAGTTTGCCAAATAAATCCGCGTACAGATTGACGCCGCAAGAGAATGAAGAGGTTAAGAGGCAAGTCTAGGATTTGATGGACAAAGGTTTGGTCAGGGAAATCTTGAGTCCATGTGTTGTTCCGACAACACTCAGTCCAAAGAAAGATGGAGGCTGGAGAATGTGTACTGATTCAAGAGAAATTAACAAGATAAACATTAGGTATAGATTTCCATTACCGAGGATGGATGATCTGATGGATTGCTTAAGTGGAGAAAAGTATTTTTCGAAGATTGATTTGAAAAGCGGTTATCACTAGATTCGCATGAGAGAAGGTGATGAATGGAAAACAACCTTCAAAACCAACGAAGGGTTGTATGAATGGCTTGTTATGCCATTTGGCTTAACAAATGCACCAAGTACCTTTATGATATTGATGAACAAAGTTCTGAGGGAGTTCATCGGGAAATTTGTCATCGTGTATCTGGATGACATACTGATTTTCAGTAAAACAAAGACATAGCATATGAAACACTTGGCTATTGTGATGAAGAGATTATAGAAGGAGAAGCTATTGATAAACATGAAGAAATCCTCATTCATGAAGACAGAGCTCATTTACTTGGGGTTTGTTATTTTGGAAAATGAGTTGAGGATGGATCCGGATAAGGTGGAAGTGATCAAGAATTGGCCATCACCGAAGAACATATTTGAGGTGAGAAGTTTTCACGGGTTAGCTAGTTTCTACCGAAATTTCATCAGGAATTTCAGTGGAATTAGTGCACCAATGATGGATACAGTGAAGAAAAGACACAAATCTTTTCACTGGATAGAAGAGGCTGAAAAGAGTTTTAATTTGTTGAAGGAGAAAATCACGGAACAACCAATTCTAGTGTTTTTGGATTTCCAAAAGACATTTCAAGTGAAATGTGATGCAAGTGGATTTGCAGTAGGGGCAGTCTTAAGTCAAGAAGACAGGCCGATAACGTATTTCAGTGAGAAGCTGAATGAGGAGAAAGTGAAGTACTCTACTTATGACAAGGATTTTTATGCTATCATACAGGCATTTAAGAAATGGAGGCATTACTTGATACCCAAAGAGTTTGTCTTATACAGTGACAATCATGCACTGCAGTTTGTGACTCAATAGGAAAAGTTGAATCAGAGACATGTTAAATGGGTGGAATACATGCAAAATTTCACTTTTGTGATTAAACATATTTCTGGTACTACTAACAAAGTTGTTGATGCTTTGAGCAGGAAATGTTTGTTGTTACAGGAGTTCCGATTCAAAATGTTGGGTTTTGATGATCTCAGGGGCATGTGCGCCGATGATCAGGATTTCAAGGAAGTGTATGAAGCAGCTGAGAATCCATTTCTCGGAGACTGGAGCTGATGGATGGAGTATATGATCCAAGAAGGATTACTGTTCAGTGGTAATCAATTGTGTATTCCAAAACGCTCCATGAGGGAGAATATGCCGAAGGAGAAACATAGTGGAGGATTGGCAGGACACTTTGGTCATGACAAGATGTTCGCAAAGATGAATGAATCATATTTTTGGCCGGGAATGCGAACAGACACCAAAATATTTGTGGAAAGGTGTAGAATTTGCCAGCATTCGAAGGGAAGGAGACAGAATGCAGGATTTTATCAATCATTTCCCATACCGGAGAGGCTGTGGGATGCGATTAGCATGGATTTTGTATTGGGGTTTCCAAGAACACAAATAGGTTGTGATTTGATCTTTGTGGTGGTGGATAGATTTTCCAAGATGGCACACTTCATCCCATGTCAGAAAACCAGTGATGCAACTCATATTGCGAGCCTGTTTTTCAAAGAGGTCATTCGACTTCACGGGTTGCCAAGGAGTATAGATTCGGATCGAGACACCAAATTCATAGGGAATTTTTGGAGGACCTTATGGAAGAAGCTGGGAACTAACTTTTCATTTAGTTCAACTTATCATCCTCATATGGCTAGACAGAAATAAGTGGTCAACAGAAGTCTGGGAGACTTGCTGAGAAGCCTGGTGACAGAACACCATAGCCAGTGGGATAGTATATTACCACAGGAAGAGTTTTCTTATACTGACTCAGTCAACAGGAGCACAGGGAAAAGTCCATTTTAGGTTGTTTATGGCATGCAGCTGAGAGGAATTTATGAACTGAGGGATTCATATTAGACTGCGACTAGGAGCGCTAGTGCAAAGGAATTCGCAAAGGCGATGAAGGAACTTCACAGCCAGGTGAAGGAACGATTGCTGGAATCAAGTCAGGAGTATAAGCGAAGAGCAGATCAACATAAAAGACAACTTTAGTTTGAGGTTGGTGATCTAGTTCTGGCACATTTGAGAAAAGAAAGGTTCCCAAGAGGAACATATAATAAGCTGAAGATGAAGAAAATTAGGCCATGCAGGTTCTTGAAAAAAATTGGGGCAAATTCTTATGAGATTGAATTACCTGATGGGATCGGAATTTCTCTGATATTCAATGTCTCATATTTGTACCCATATAAGGCTAAGGAAGCAGGAACAATTGATGAACAGTCATAGGTTCAATGGCAAAAGCAGATGCCAGTTGCAGAGAAGCCACAGATGGAACGCATACTGGATAAAAGAATTGGCAAGAAGACCAAAAGAAAACAATACTTTGAATACTTGGTCAAGTGGAAGGGACATCCAGTTGAAGATGCCAGTTGGGAGACCGAAGCGGAGATATAGAAGCATGGACAGACCGTGCAGGAGCTCATGGACAGGATCCCATGAAAGTTTTCAAGCAAGGGAGTATGATGCAAGAGCATTGCCAACACATCAAGCGAGCCAGCGTGGGGCAAAAGACAACTGGACACATGCCAGCACAAATTTTGAAATTTCCTTGAATTTGATGCACCATATTAAATGAAGCCATTAAGAAGGAGTGCCTTTTTGTATAATGTAATTGGACCTTGAGAAACTCGCTCTCATCCTTAGTAGGTAGAAGGCATTTATAGTAGTTAATGCAGGTAGATAGAATTTAATTCTAGATTAGACAGTTTTAGAGAGCATGAGGGAAACGAGATATAGACACACTCATTGTGTATTGTATCATTATTCAGAGGAAGGAAGAGTAAGAGCATGCAGAGAGATGTGTAAGAACACCCATGTACATATATTTGGATTAATAGAAAGAGGTTGATTCAAAATTCATGGTTTGTGTTTGTTCTCTATGTATTGGTGTTGAATGATATTCTCATGAATGTTTGCTTCCTGTTATACATTTTCTTTTATGTGTTTTGTATATGATTTCATGTTTAAATTGAAGTCTGAGAGGAAGAAGGAATGAGTTTCAATTGTTTCTCTATCTGAACAAGGATTCCTGCAAGGAGTCCAGTCGAATTGTCCGCAAGGAGTGCGTTGACAGAGGGTTTAGATAGGTAGCTTTTGTTGTCGTTCATTCAAAAGTGCAGATAGTCACAAGAGCCATGCAAGGAGTGTGTAGGCTAAGAAAATTTTTAGGGTTGAGAACCTGAAAAAAGAGTTTGAAGGACTGCTGCTGCAGGAGTGCACAGAGTCGAAGAAAATTCAACACTTGGAAGTGTCTGAAAGTTGCCGCAAGGAGTGCAAGCAGGAGGCTCTCCTAAGAAGACGCAGAGTCGTGGAAAATTTCAGGAAGGATAAGGCCTTCGAAACTGTCAAGGCGTTGCACAGGAGTTGTACCTTGAAATCTTATAAGGAACCGTCAAAATTTAGTGTGCAAGTGGATGAGTTCCGCGGAGGAACACTTGGTCATTTCACAGATTTCGCCAAGAAAGGACAGACGATCGAAATTCTTCAAGGAGAATTCGCGATATTTCGTGGGTCGTCAGATATTATCGAGGAGAAGGGGAGATACTATAGGTATTTTTGAGAGGTTCAAATATTAGGAGGGGCATGACCATAGTTCCGAGTCACAAGGACCGTCGGATCCATTCGTGGATTCACATATCAGGGTTTCGTGGGTTGAAACTCCGTAATATTACAACAGGAATCGTGATATTGCGATATGTGATATCCTGATAGTCAAGCTAGTGTGTGGGGTCACAGGGGAGTCAGTGAGGTGGATAGGTGGCACACCATTTTGGGGTCTCACAGCAAGAAGTGTCGAAAACATTGCATTAGGATTCGCGATACCGTGAAAGCCGAAGTGTCGATAAGATGAAGTGACGTGAAGGGCCAACTCGCGCATGTGTCGGAGTTTCAGTGTATCGAGGTTCGAGAGTTGGAGAGATAAGTTGTTCGACATCGTGAGTGTCGAAATTGTGATAGAGAGAGTCCCATGTGGGACCTAGCTGATGCCACATCGGAAAATCGAGAATCGAGAAATCGGGGATTCCGTGGACAAGAGGTTTGATACATTTCAACCTTCGAAATCTCGAATCCCGATAAGAGGTGAGACTGCGGTCATATAAGAGAAGGTCGCGTGGACTGGGGCATAGCCAGGAGGGGATAAAGTCCAAAAGGAGAGCATTGAGATACCAGAGATCGGGAATCCTGAGAAGCAAGTGTTTGTGACATCGAGGATTGCGAAACCCCGAAACCCGATTGTGACTTTCTGTTGTGAACGAAGAAGGGACCAAGCCTAAAGGTTGAGAGGAGATGAAAAGACCTGTGGGTCAATTTCAAAGAAGATTCCAGTGGAGAATTGTAGGAGCCACTCCGACTCAGGGTGAACTTGGAATGATCCTTAAAGACTGGGAGGTCAGTGCAAAGGCCTTTTGCCGAGGTAAGGGGTGTGACTGCATCACTTCTGCATTGTTGCTTTCCCTGCGTAGTGTCCTCCTGCAATGCCTTCGTGAGATTATACTAAAATTAGTGGTCTTTCTACTTCCATAACACACCTCCTCATGATCTCATCAGGTCCCATATTATATAGTTGTCCGACTATAAGTGAAAAATCTGTAGCGCGCACTACCAGTTGTTTCTTCTCGGTGATTGTATATTCACTAGGTGCCAATCTTGTTGATATGAATTGGACTATCTCAGTGAAGTGATCATCAACCTTTCTAATGGACAACAACTGTGCATCCAGTATTGTATCCTCCAAACTAGTAGGTTCCTCTCCATGTTCACATCTCGACAAGTGATCAGGTCCTTTGTTCATTCTCCCTCTCTTAACCACGATCTCAAAATCATATTCCTAAAATAGAGGAATCCATCTTCATATTATTCCCCCCAACACTGGATTGTTGACTAGGTATTTCAATGCAGAGTGATCAATGAACATCTTAAAGTTTCCTCCCAACAAGTAGTGACAAAACTTCTATAGTGCATACACCATGGATAACCCTTCTCTCTCAGTTGTGGTGTAATTTATCTCAGTTGTTGATAGCTTCCTTCTAGCAAAGGCTAATGGGTGGTCAATGTCTCCTGCTCCTGGTTGTGCTAAAAATTCTCCTAATTCAATAGATTATGCATCGGCATGCACATGAAATTCCTTGCTCCAATCTGGGAAAACCATATTAGGTGCAGTAACCATTTTCTATTTCAGTGTGTCGAAGCTCTGTTGGCATTCTTCTATCCATTGAAACTGACAATATTTCTTCAAAATATTATCCATGGGTGTTGTGATATGTGCATGGCCTTTAATGAACTTCCTGTAGTATCTAGTATGTCCCAGCATAATGCGCACCTATCTGACTGAAGTAGGAGGGGGTAAATCGACAATAAAGACAATCTTGGACGGATCTACCATCAACCCCTGCTTACACACAATATGGCCTAATAGTACTCCAAAGGGTGAAAACAAAATGAATTTCTTCAGGTTCAGGGAAATCTGACATTGCATGTACTTATCCAACATTAGTCTTAAACATTCAATATGATTTTGCAATAAGCTAAAAACAGTCTGATCATCAAAATATGCTTCAAGAAATTTATGTAAAAACTCCTAGAATTCTTCGACCACCATCCTAGAAAATATGGATGGTGCATTCTTCAATCCAAATGACATCAGTGTGTACTGGTAGGATCCCCATTATTTTGAAAATCTGGTCTTATGGTGATCTTCCTGGCAATCCTGATCTGATGGTATCCTGAAAATCCGTCTGTGAAGGAGCAGACTTCCTGTCCTCCCACGTTGTCTAACACTTCGTCAGTAAATGGTGTAGGGAATGGGTCATGTAAACAGGAATCATTCAGCTTACTAAGATCTACACAGATCCATATTTCTCATGTCTTCTTATCCTGGACGACCATAGGGATAATCCACTCTGACGCCTCAACATGTTTTATGATTCTTGCTTCCAGCATTCTATCTAATTCAATCTTCATTTTCTCCTTATATTTAGGGTTCAATCTGTAGGGTCTCTGTTTGACTGGCCTTACATTTGGTTTCAAGGGGATGTTCATCTCTTCCATGGGCCCTTTAATTCCCTTCATATCAGTGAACTTGGTTGGAAACAAGTCTTGGTATTCATGCTGTAATTTTGTGATCTTGTCAATAGTGGCAGCATCCCAATAATATCCAACATTTGCAAGCTTCGGTGTTTTCTCTGTTCCAATGTTGACTTTCTTGATTTTGATTGGTTGTCCAATGAAAGGTAGCTCAACTCCTGGTCCTTCCACATCTCTTTGTCCTTCTGTTTTTTCAATGTTCACATTCTGAGGATAATCATCTTCATCAACATTGGTATTGTAATAGCCTTACAATTTCTAAAGAGACACAGTCCATTCATCCTCTTCTTGCTCCAAAGGGAGGCTAGGTGCCTCCTCAAATACTTTTTGTCGCACAACTTGTGGAGCTTGATCCACCATAGGGTGATGACTTTCAAATAAAAATGTAGCTACAAAATTATGTGTCATTTCTTGTCAATCTGTAGTGATGAGGCATAGTTCTTCTTGAAGATACCAATTGATAGGCATTCTGTCCAGATTGTTAATGAATTTATGCACCCACTGTTCTTGAGGGATACTACTCCCGGATTTCTCTCAACTTAGCACATGGTATTTCAGACAACTTTGAACTGTGTATCTAACTTCTTAGCCTTCTTCTTCTTATGAAAATCTCACTGTCATCAATGTGCGACATTGCACCCAGTCTGCTATGTTCTTCTTATGTCCTCCCCACCATCTTGCTGGAGTTTCTTTCAAGACTTCGTCCATTGCAAAAAATCTCTATTGTATTGGTACAACTTCTTCAAGTTCTAGTGAGAAATTTTCTATGTGATTCAAACCATCAAAGGTGGGAAAAATACTTACAATTGTGCCGATCCATCGAACTTCTTTGGTCAATCTAGCGCATCACCACACAGAGACTTCATACTTTTTGTTCTGTCAATTTTCCAGTGCTTCTTTTGAATTTGATGAACATGTATTGTCACTTCGCTAGCTTGAATTCCCATTTTTTGTTGGATTAATGTAATCTTGTTGTCTTGCTGTCAATTTGTATATATTCTCTAGTTCATATGCGTGGTCCTCCTCTCTTATGGGTTCTATGTATCTTCGACCTTCATCAGGATCCAGAGGTGCAATGACCCTAAGGCCATATCCTTCAAGTGTCATTCTTCTTTTCTTCAAGTCCACAACAATAGAATTATTGAAAGCCCAATCAATTCCTAACAATGCAGGATAAGGAAAACTATAATAAACTATCTCAATCATATCAAAGTCTACAAATGTTCTAATCCCATCGATGTCCATGGGACATGCTCCAGTCTCCCAAAGGGGCTTACTTCCTACTAATTGTCCATCTTGAGCCTGATAGGAGAATAAATCAGCTTAGGATTTCCCATCAGTGCCCAGGTCTTCTTTGTCATGACATTGACTTCCGACCCTAAGTCAAGGACCACGTAGTCTATATCATACTCACCAATTTGAGCATTCAGGTGTAGTTCCTTATTTTTCCTTCTCTTTTTAGATACTTGGTGTACTACTTTATTCAATAAGGGATCTACCTTTCCTATCTCATACTGTCTGATTAAATTTTGTATTTCTTGTACAACACTTTCATCCTTAAATAAATTGATGCAAGTACATAAGAATTCCATGAGATTTCTTACCTCTTTTCCTTCTCTTGGCAGAGTAGACTGATCGAATGCCACAGGCATTCCACATTCTCTTACTTCTGGTTGTGTCTTTTATGAAGAACCCTAGTCTCTCCCAAATTCTTTTCTTGCTTCCTAAAATGTCTGTTTCTCTTTCCTTGGATCAAAATCTTGTGTCTTCTCTGCAGCTTTTCTAACCCTTGATTCTTCTATAGTCTTCACTGGTGTCATTTTGTCTTCCCTTGTAATGGTGCCTCCTCTAGTTATTACAATGACTCTAGGATCTTCTCCGTGAGCTTCTACTATGATTAGTTTTACTTGTTGGTTTCCTCCTCGTCTTTCCTAAAGTTTTGTTAACAATGCAGGACAATCTTCAATGACATGCTCAAATGAGTTGTAGTAACTAAAAGTGGTACAAGGGTTCTGAAAGTCCCTTTCCAAATTTCCTGGTTGTGCACAGTTGTAACAAATGATCTTCCCTCAACCTCGACCCATGCCTCCTCCTCTTCCTCTTCCTATGAATCCACCACGAGGGTTGAAGTTTCCTCTTCCAGGGGAATTATAATGCGTAGTGTTCCCTTCTTGTTGTACTTCACCTTGAATTTTGTATATATCCCTTGACCTTTTATGCATGAGGTCATAGGCCCTACAATCCCTATCATCATGCCCCACCGACTTACAAAACGTGAAATACATATTTGTGGGTGTCTGTACATATTTTTGCAAATAGTAACATTCACAAGGGAAATGTTGACTTCTACATACCTCGCACCAATATAGGGTAACATGCTTCAAAGGGCTCAGAGCCCCAGATGCCAAGTACTCATGAAATAGGGGACATTTCTCCTTATCATGGCCTTCTAATTTACATTTGATACACCATATGTCTTCTCTTTTATCTTTTCCCTTGTCTTTCTTCATATCTTCGACCTGTAGAGATAGGCCAGTTAGCTGACTCAAGATTTGACTCATACCTTAGTTGGATTCTGCCATAGGGGTTGATTCTAGTTTCATGGCGATATCCAACGCCTCATTCTATGAAGAAATCTTCTATTTCATCAGAGGGACTCCGATGTGTGGTAAGAGGGAAGCAATGAACCATTCTTTGTTCTTCTCGTCTGGGATATAAAAAATCAAATGGCCTATTAAGGTATTAAACCTCTGATCAAACTCCCAAATAGGTTCATCTACTTTCTACTTGATTTCTTTCAGTTCTGTAATGCATAGTGACTCTGAATTGGGTTTCTTGAATTCTACAATCAACGCAGTATTGATCTCATTTAGCCGCTTTGGCTGGACAAATCATTGGATGAACTTCATTTACCAACTCAGTGTGCGATCTATGCGGGTAGTACTAAACTGAGCTCATTTAACATCTTCGTCGGTGGCATTCTTAATACTCCATAAAGCTTCACATAAAAACCAGTGTTGATCAAGATCTTCAGATCCATATCCTCTAAAGGTGGGTAACCTCATCTCATCTGCCATATATCTTCCTAGGTTTCTTGAATGAGTATATATTGTATGTTTAAGGATAAATTCGTTAGTGCGGACACAGACCAATCTCCCCAGATCCACCTGGATCTGGAACAAACTGTGACAGAATACTACTCTTTCCCTAGATCTAAAGTATTGAATGGACAAGAGAAGAAGGATGATGTACTTACTTTATGAAAGCTCTCCTTATCTCTGTTGTTTCTCGCTCTGCTACGATGCTCTTGCGTCGTCCAATCACAACAACACAAACCAATCACAACAAAGACATTAATATATTCAAAACTCTAGACTATACATGTGATCAAGGAATCATGTAATAAGATGATATCATCATTATGGGAAAGGGACATATTCATGTATTATATTAACTGAAAGAGAAATATACAACCTGAGCCTTGATGTCGTAGATCTCCTTTCAACGGCTTCTAGCTTTGACACACACACATTTGCTCATCATGCATGAAGAACTTCCACTACTTGTGATAACCTTGTGGCTGTCTCTATCTGCTGCAACATCAATTCTCCATACAATAGTGCACCAATTCTCCAATATCTTACTCTTGCTAATTTGCTACTAACCATTTCCATGAATAATCTCCTCAATATATAGGAGAAGATTGTTTAGTTACTTGGATAGAGTGTAATTCCAAGATATCTGGAGACTCATTAATTTGCCAACCATTCGAACTCCAACTCACCCTTCTAGAAGATTCCTTCTAGAAGGATCGAGAACTTATTCATTTTCTCCCTTTAGAAACATTTCCGCACCCTGACCATTAACAAAGTGCGGAAAGTCCGCAGTCAGGCTGAATGCAGCATGCGGAAATCAAGTATTTCCGCAGGATAGTATATATGCAGCCTGCGTACTATTTCCAAAAATGTGATTTTGAGAAAATGACAAGTGTAACTTTCTTCATGAAAATGATCTTAATGAAGAGTTTGATCTTTCATCACCATGTCATTATCATGTCATCATCTCGATAACCAAAAATGTGGATAACAAAATGCCCCCCAAAGTCTGAGAGTGGAACCAATGATAGTCGATAGACTTTGTAAGCTATATGTGTGTGTCATGAACCAAAAGCACATCTACTCGGAGACCTGCAAACATCCAAGCATCAACAGAGTACCATATATATATCAATTCTGAGGTAGGCATTCCCATACTCAGATCATAGACTAATGACATCATAAACAAAAGTCATGGCCACCAATCATACACTGTGGATCCATGTAGTCATGTCGATCATAGCACAGCCACCGAAATACACTGTGGATCTATGCGACAAATTTTCAATTAAGACGACATAGCCATGAAACATACACAGTGGATCTATGTGTCGCAAATAATACATACTCCATCACAACCTGGATTATAATGATAATATCCAGGGTCTTCAATCTCATCACCCAAAGTACGAATTAGACCATGTGATTACATGTGTTGAAGTCGAACATGGTAGAAACCACTTGATTACCGGTCATTAATGTATACCATTAACAAGTGCGAGGGAAATCACCATTAATGTCAATGACCCCCAAGGTACTATAGTACAATCCGCCAACTGTGAATAAATGAGTTGATGTCGAACAATCGAC
>JASDQU010100011.1:603115-643624 GCA_032191745.1 Picea mariana
CTTCTAGCTTTGACACACACACATTTGCTCATCATGCATGAAGAACTTCCACTACTTGTGATAACCTTGTGGCTGTCTCTATCTGCTGCAGCATCAATTCTCCATACAATAGTGCACCAATTCTCCAATATCTTACTCTTGCTAATTTGCTACTAACCATTTCCATGAATAATCTTCTCAATATATAGGAGAAGATTGTTTAGTTACTTGGATAGAGTGTAATCCCAAGATATTTGGAAACTCATTAATTTGCCAACCATTCGAACTCCAACTCACCCTTCTAGAAGATTCCTTCTAGAAGGATCGAGAACTTATTCATTTTCTCCCTTTAGAAACATTTCCGCACCCTAACCATTAACACAGTGCGAAAATTCCGCAGTCAGGCTGAATGCAGCATGCGGAAATCAAGTATTTCCGCAGGATAGTATATATGGAGCCTGCGTACTATTTCCAAAAATGTGATTTTGAGAAAATGACAAGTGTAACTTTCTTCATGAAAATGATCTTAATGAAGAGTTTGATCTTTCATCACCATGTCATTATCATGTCATCATCTCGATAACCAAAAATGTGGATAACACTGTACTACTGGTAACAGTGCTCTGAGGACTCTGATAACTCTAATTACTCTAGTTTCTTAATGTTCCTGAAACAATAGGAGTAATAGTAATTACTTCAACAATATGCGCAGTTCCTAAAGTTTTTGACACTTCTCGGTGAGGTTCTTCAGTCTTCCCTTCTTCTTCCCTAATAGATTCTAAATTCTCCTCACTCACTAAATATTCTTCTTCTCCACTATAGAACCCTTCCTCCTATGTTGGTTCATGATTCTTCTCAAACAAGTTCGCTAAAGGAACTGTGAAAGTTATCCCACTGCACGTGTGTTCGACCTTTGTGTCATTGTCTCTATTTGAGTTCTTGGACATTATCTTTTCAATACAGACCTCTACTTTATCTTCAAGATGTTCTTCTCATGCAATAACATCTTGATCTTCAACTTCAAAAAGTTATATAAATTTTCCTCTAGGCCCCTTGAAGAAATATCGCTCTTCTTGACTATATGATTCTACTCTGTCAATAGAAAACTCAGTGATGTACCCTCTATTGGCATGAATTTTATCAGACTGGGATCCTTCTCAGGTTACCAACAAAAGGCACCGTGTAGTCTAGAGCGCTGGCATTTTCATCTCCTTCGAAGAGAAGAAGTCTCACTCGAAGCGCTACTGATATAGATAGATAGGGAAGGGTAGGGAGAAGACTAAAGAAGATCCATAGAGCATTCATAACTCACTCTTTTTCTTGCGCTATTTTTTTTATCAGATCTGAAACATCTAAATGAAAGAACCAAGCCTACTTACATTGCGAGAAGCAATTAGACATAGAACCATCAAATATAACTCATAAGCTATAAAGAACACTGTAATTCATAAGGAAACATACAAAGACACATCATATTTTGAAAATTTGGTCCTTCTTCATATTATCTCCAGAATCCTTCTTTCATTATAGACTCAGAGTTACATAGAGAGGTTCAATACAAACTCTTGGCTCTACGCCCCAGCCACAGAGTTCTAACTCCCCAATGGATAGGTCTCATTCATTACAAACATTACTTTTCTTGACTTACCATAAGTAGAAAAAACTAATCCCAAAACCCTAGGTGACTTTGATAGATATGACTCAACCCGACTCTAATCAACCCAAAACTAAACGCACAAACCCTTTTTCAATTATATTCAGTCCTATATATAGCTGGGTTATATCTTCCTCCTCATCTTGCACACTTTCTTGTTCTATTGCAACTGTTTGTTTCTTAGTTGGTGTTGCATTGGCTTTCGCAACTGCTTTCTGTTACTTTTTGTTCTAGCCTCTGATGAAGTTTTTGTGACTCATGCTTAATCAAAACTTGTGTAATTCTTTCCCAAAAACAAAGGTCCCAACAGGCTCTGACCACAATCCTTGACTCGTCCTCGAGTCAAGCACTTGGTTCTTTCACATTCTCTAGGAACAACTGTTGTTTTCCCTTCTCCAGCTTGCCTTCTTCTTTGAGCTCTTCTGTTTGTTCCTTTTCTTCCTTTACCTTGTCAAATGAAGGGCCTAATTATGGTACCAACTCTAAGTCTCGGTTCTTTACCCCTTGAAATATTTCAACTTTGTCTTGCCATTTCTGGGCGAGGAGTGATGCCTCTGTGAGAAACTGTTGTGTTGTCTCTTTTCTGTACTCCTTTGGCTTGGCCACAACCAATGATTTCCACTTGGAATATGTTGTCGCATCAACTTGATGCATTTTCATGTAGGATGTCTGAATGACTGGTTGAAATTCACGCAACTCTTTCTTGGCTACAGACTGTGCTTTGTAGAGTGTATTCAGCTCATTGTCAGCCTTTTCAATTTGGTTGAACTTCTGTTGTTTCTCCATAGGGTCCATTATTTTTGCAACTTCTTCACTCAACAACTGGATCTTTGTGCACTTTTCCTCTGAGAGTTGATTCCGTCAAGCGATGATGACCATCCAATCATTGAATTCCTTGAATATTCTGGTGCAGTCCATTGTTTTCTTATGCAATGCTGCTCGGGCATTGTTAGCTTGCAGTATTATCTTCTGCATCTATTCCTGCAGTTGTTGAGGCTGTTTTTATGCCTCTTGATGGGCATGTTGTAGCTTCTCTTTTATTTTCTCAGTGCGGGTAGCGAGCTGTGTCCAAGCTTCTTGTAACAACTTGATCTGTTGTCCTAGCTCGCTTATCTCACTGGATTTTGGTAGATCGGGCGCAACCTTTCGGATCTCCATCCAGGATTTTGCAAGTTTTTCCTGCACTTTTTCTAGTTTGGACTGGGCTAGGAGTCTATCACATTTTTCCTCCATTCTACATGTTTGTGAAACCAACTGTTCTTTCCTGGTGAGCTCGGTTGAGATCTTGGCTTCCTGGAGTCATTTCTCTAGTTGGGTCGTTGAAGCTCTGATTAGCCCAAACAATTGTGATGTTGGCCACTATACTAGGTCTGTAGCTGAAGGAGGTGCATAAGTGGGCGCTCTCGTCTGTAGAGGGAGTCCACTAGTTGTTGAGTGATTCAGATGGGTTTCTACCTCCTCCTCCATTGGTGGCATTGGTGTGATCCTTAATCTTAGACCTTCAGGCAGAATTGTCAAAACCTTTGTTCTGGTTATGCAGAGCTGCATAAATTATGCACATTGTTGGGGGTTCTGGAGAACTTGTGCCATATATGCTTGCATGGTTGTCGTATTTAGCTCCATTGTTGATTCTGGCTCATTGTATGCATCTGGTATCTTTGTATCTTCTGGTACTTCGACATCCTGTGTCGTGATTTCTTGGGCACCCTCACCCTTGGGTGGTGAGGTGATTTGCTTGTTACGGTCGGGTTCTGACTCTCCTCTACTTTGGGTGGCTTCTTTCTGTGCTGAATACTCAGGTTGTTGTTCCTGGGTGCTTAGATTAGGAACATCTAGCATCGTACTTTGCTCCGAGGCTTTGGGTCAGGGTTGGCAATTTTTGAGTTGGGCTTGGGGGATTATTTGGTTTCCTGTGGGGGTTTTTGTTCTAGTGTCTCTGGGTGGTCAAGATGCATCGAATCTAAGGTTGTGGTATGATGTGGAGTGGTAGTGAGGAGGTTTGGTATTTGGAGTGGTGGTGGAGGTTTCTCAATGATGAGTGTAGATAGAATTTTTTTCGGCTCTGGGTCATCTTGGATATCAATGACATTGGTAATTTTGGTCGTGGCATTGGTTTAGGGAATGAAATATTCAAAGGGTTGTGGGTTCATGGGTTTGTTCGGTGAAACCTTGGTTCTGGGCTTCTTCAACAATGGTTTAGTACTGAGTATAATGCCCAAGATGTGGTTAACCTGCACACCCAATAGCATGGCGTCGTCTGGCAGCGTATGATGATATGATCTTTTCTTCCGCTCCAATTGTTGTATTTCTTCTTCCTCCTTGGAGTCTCTTTGTAGCGAGGCATCTAGCTTCTTATGCTCAGGGCCTGAGATCGATGCCTCTCCTGCTTTCTTGTCTTTTTTCTTGAGCAACTCAGTAGGAAATATGTAGTGCATCCCTAATTTTTGTGGGCCACATTTAACTCATGGACATGACATGACCTCCTTATCAAAAGCTTCCTCATCCAATTAGAATGGTAGCAACCATGTGTGGAAATGTTCATGGCTAGCATGTCTCATCCAGATGCATGTGTTGTGTTAGTTCATGCTAAAGGCAATATTCCTCGTGTTAATATTGAGGAGCTCCTACGGGATGCACGGCCTTTGCATTGCATCTATCATATCATTATACCATTTGGAAAATGTTGCGTTGTTCAGTGTTGTGTTCTCTGAGTTTGGTATGGATTGCCATGGCTCAAATATCTTCGCCAGGCATCCTTTATCTGGTATTGTTGGTTGTCTTCCCACAGGTGACTTCCATTTGAGCATTGAAAATTCCACAAGTAGGTATCCATAGGTGAAGGTGCCTCCCTTCTCCTTTTCCTCCTTGCAAGCTACTAGTATTTCCTTCAGCAGGGAACAACACCAATTGAACACTGGTCCCTGTGTGCAGAAGTTTGTGATTGATAGCGCATCTAAAGTGCATTATCCCTTATGATAGGACCTCATAACCTTGCTAGCTATGACATAGCAGCCAATCCAGACTGTTTTGGGCAGTATTGGTTCAATGATTGTTGTGTGTCCTCCTCTCTTTGTATTAAACTTCTCGTATAGGCTAAGCTCACCTTTCTTCTTCCCATGCTTGTCGGTGCTCTGAAATCCCTTCAATATATCCCATCCTTCGGAGGATAGTCCAGTAAGCTACTGTATATATTTTGCATGGATTGGATACTTCTTATCCAACCATTCTATTGTGCATTTTTCTTATCAAAAATTTTGTGCAGCGCACAATTTCGCCTGTGGTGCCAAAGACTGGTAAATCTCTTAGGTTCATGATGGTGGAGTTAAATAGGTTGATGAACTCCTTTTTCGGTATAAAGTGCATATCTCCGGTTCCATCTGGGGCTAACTCCCAAAAGACGTCTGGGTGCATCTCTGGGAAAAAGGATGAATCCATGAGGTCAAGTTCGAGTAGCTTAATGTGCTCTATCTTCCCTTTGAGTTCACCTACGGTCTCGACCCGAGGGTCACAGAGCTCACCTGGTACTTCTTCTTTAGTCATTGTGCTATGGCTTATTGTGGCTCTCAGAATTTGTGCTTCTTTGGTATTTAAAAACTAGGGTTGTGTTTCCTACTTTGGTAATGGTCCCAACTAGTTTGCACTGCTAAATTAGAAAATGGCTATGCTCGTTTTAGAAACAATACCTTCTCGACCAAGTTTTGAGAGTCTTATGTCTGGCTTAACAGGTAAGTTTTAGAAATAATTTCTCCTCATCATGATTGTATGGATGCAATAGGGTGTGAGTTGTCCGACAGGATGGTTTGATCAAGGTAAATCCAATTGGGTGATCTTGGTATTTACTCGTTTGAGTGGAATAGAGACGTGGTCGAATTGAGACCTTTCTATTTGATGGGTGTGTGTCCCAGCATGAACTTTGATGGAATATTGGCATAATGCGGATTTATGGATTAACGGGTGACATTCAGGGTACCAGAATGGAAATAAAGGGTGTGACTAGACTGGGTTTGTGTGGCCTTTATCTTAGATTGGATTTGGATTCATGGCCCCTCCAACCACAAAGATTGTCCCTGTCCTCTTTAATGATTGTCATTTAATGGACTTTTCCCTGCTTTAGGTTCTGTACTGCTGGGTCATTAGCTCTGTATCAACCAACACTTTAAACAAAACAAATGACTATGTGTTATGGTGCGACACTGTGCACCTGAACATTATTAACTGAATTTACAAAAATTTCGGAAAGAAAACGAAACTCAAAGATAACTATTGTACAATCTCTGTCGAATTGGAGTGACTGCCCTTCTTCTCAGTTTTGAGATAGGTAGGGCTTCAGGAAATCTCCATTCACCCATCCCGGTCATATAACACCATCCAGTTGCGTGAGTTGGACTGCTCCTGATGGTCGGATCTCTGAAACTATGAAGGGTCCCAACCAGTGCATACGCAGCTTGCCAGGATGCTTCTGGTATCATATATCGTAGAGTAACACCTTGTCCCCTTGTGTAAGTACCTTGGTTTTAATGTGCCGGTCATGCCAAGATTTTTGTCTTTCCTCTTCAACAGATTGATGGAAGTCTGATAGAAATCTAGTTTCTTCAAGTTCTTGTAGCTCCGCAAGTCTCTGCACCACTGATTCCTCATCTGTCATACGCATGGCTTGTGCAATATACAGACTTGGAGTGATGAACTCTATGGGCACAACTTCCTCTTTTTCATAAACAAGCTGGAACAATGTGTATCTGTGGAGTTTCTTTGTGGTTTTTCTGTAGGCCCATAGTACCACTGGAACTCTATCATCCCAATCCTCTTGGTTTTCGCAACAGACCTTTGTTAGTCCCTTTTCCAGGATTTTTTTGAAGGCTTTGATTGTTCCATTGGCCTGTGGGTGGTATGGACTTCTCTTGTGATATTGAATCAGAAATTCTGTAGTAAGTGTTGCTATAGTGCTGCTAGTGAAGTGAGCTCTTTGATCGCTAGTTAGGCTTTTGTGACATCCAAAGCGGGTAATGATATTCTTGAAAATGAGCCTGGAATTTGTATCCGTTGAACAGTCCTGTACTGTTGGCTTCTGCCCAATGAGTAAGTTAGTCAGTTGTGGTAATGATGTACCTCACCTTTGAGTGTTTGGCTATGGGGTTGATTGGCCCAATGAAGTAAACTGCCCATTTCTCAAATGCCTGTAGAGCTCTAACGAGTTGTAATGGAAGTTCATCTCAGCGTGACGTCTTGCCAACCCTTTGAAAAACATCACACGATCTGGAGTATGCTTTTGCATCCTTGAAAAGTGTTTCCCACCAGAGTCCTGCCTATAGAAATTTCTATATCGTTGCCTTTCCTCCTAAGTGGCCTCCTGCAATTCCATTATGGCAATCCCAGAGTATATCCCGCCTTTCATGATCTAGGACACATCGTCTGAGGATGTTGCCTAGTCCTAGTTTATACAATTTCTCGGCGATCAGATGATAATATGTTACTTTGCTAACCATATGGAATTTTTGGGTTGCAGAATATGTTTCAGGGTAGGCCCCTGTGCTGAGAAATATTGCTATATCCTCTAGGTATTCTAGTATGGCCTCGATCCTGAACAAATATGCATCGGGGAGCTGGTCATCCATTACTCCACCACTTTATCTTGAATCTAGTATGGATAGATGGTCATGTCCGACATTGCAACATCCTGGCTTAATGATGACTTCAAAGGAAATTTCTTAAAATAACAACAGTCATCTGCAAATTCTCCCTTCCAACACAGGTTTGTTAACTAGGTATTTTAATGCTAAATGATCAATAAAAAAATTGAAATGAGACCCTAACAGATAATTTCTAAATTTTTGTAAAGCATAGATCATTGCTAAGCCTTCTTATTCTGTCATTGTGTAGTTTCTCTCTTCTTGCAACAACTTCTGAATCGCAAAGAAGATAGGGTGATCCATAGCTCCATCTCTTGGTTGCGTTAAGAGAGATCCTAGGGCAATTCTGAAGCATCCACATGGACGTAAAATTCCCTCTCCCATTTTGGGAATATCAGAATCAGTGTTGTAATGAGTTTCTGCTTAAGTGTCTCGAATGATTTATCACATTCGGGAGTCCATCGAAATGTTTCATCCTTTCTCAGGAGGTTTTCCAGAGGTGCAGTAATGTTGGCATATCTTCGGATGAACCTACGATAGTAAAATATGTGTCTGAGTGTGGAGCATAGCTGTTTAGTACTCGTAGGTGGTGGCATATTCACAATGACCACAACTTTAGCTGGGTCTACCAATACTTCTTCTCGGCAGACTATGTGGCCCAATAGATTTCCATGTGGCACACAGAAGATACACTTCCTGAGATTTAATGATATTTTCAGTTCTCTGAATCTATCAAACATTAGCCTTAACAGTGCTACATGTTCCTTAAGCAGGATATATATTGTCCAATCATCCATATAGAATTCTATGAACTTGTGATTGAAATCTCTAAAGGTTGCTATCAAAATCCTGGAGAAAACTGCAAGGGTGTTCTTTAAACCAAATGGCATCACATTGTATGCAAAGGATCCCCATTCAGTAATGAAGGTGGTTTTTTTCTTGTCTTCTTCCGCAATTCTAACTTGATGGTATCCTAAAAATCCATCTGTAAATGAGTATGCTTCCTTCCCCACAACTTGTTATAGGACCTCATTGGTAAAGGGTGTTGGGAAGGGGTCGTGCACACAGGTAGAGTTGAGGCTTATGTAGTCCACACAAACTCTAATATCCTTAGTGTCTTTCTTTCTTTGAATGACTATCGGACTGACCCATTCTTCTTCTTCTACCAGAAAGATGTGACCTGCTTCTAACATCTTATCAATATCCTTCTTAAAATTTTATTTTACTCTTGGGTTGAGATGGTATGGCCTATGTCTGACAGGCTTGGATCCTAGTTTTAACTCAATCTACATTTCTCCCATAACTCCTTTGATTCCCTTCAATTCTAAAAAAGTCTTTGGGAACAAATCTTCATATTCCCGCAGTAAACTCTGTATTTCTTGACTGGTTTTCTCATCCCAGTAATCTTCCACCAAAGCTATTTTGGGTTGCTCTTCAATCCCTATGTTGAGTCTCTGCAATTTTAATGGGTGATTGTAGGAACTATCGGTCTGGTTGGGCATGGTGTTTTGGATTTCTCTATTCCCCTCGGTCTCTTTGATGGCTAGGTTTCTTAGTTCTTCTAATTCTTCTAGGATTTATGAAGCCTTGCTAATCTAATAGCATTATATAGGATTTTGAATCAAGGGTAAGTGGAATTTAGTCTGAAGTTATTGGGTATTCTTGGGACACACTACAAATTCTGATCTGTTCTCACTATTGGCTGTAAAAAGAAGTTTTTTAATCTTTTGTAGGACTAGTTCAAGCTCAGGGTACTTACTTGTAAATGAGAAGTCTTTGCAGAATTGATCTGCCAGAATTGGGCCTAGAGAATGGGGAAATACCTGAACCCATAAGTGAGAGGGTATATCCGTAGCCTGCCACTATGTCACACATTGTTGAATGTGTATTCTAGGGTTCGATTATGCGTTGAAGAGTTTCGCAACTTGGAGATCCGTCTGTGTTTCTGATTCCAACTGCTCCTTGTTCCAGAACCTATACTTGATATCTTGCTTCACCTTGTCCCAGGTTCTGAGTAAGGATTTATGTGTGGCCCACCATCCGGTGGGGTTTTTATAGAAAGATGTATTTAGTACTAAGATTCTTTGATCTTCTCCCATAGTTCCTTCCATATTCTGCAAAACGTTGTCTAGATTTGAGCTGTCGTCGTATATTGTGTGTTCTCTGACTTCGGTCCCAACCCATCTGGTCATTTTGATAGTTGCGCATCTTCTTGAGAATCTTTCGTGCAAACCTTGTTTCCAACTATCAAAATATAGTTACGAATCTTCGTCTGTTGACTGTATACTTCGCTAGCTTACTGATCCATCCACAGTCGGGTTTATATAATCGTTTCTTGTCCCAGTTGTTACAGTGTACAACTGGTCTAGAATTTCTCCTTCAATATTATTTTCTATTGGTTCTATGTACCTGGGTCCTTGTCTCCCATGATCTTCTCGTAGGCCGAATTGATTCCAAGTAGCATAGTGTAGGGGTACTTGTCTCCCATGATCTCAATGACTACAAAGTCAGCCACTATTTTTACTCCTACTACATCGATTTCCATGTTCTCGAGTCTTCCTATGGGAAATATATTGTATTGGTTTTCCATTCTTAACTGAATTGGGGAATATGTCAGTCTAGGTTTTCCTAAGGCTTCCCAGGTCTTCTTGGGTAGAATGTTCAGATCTGACCCTAGGTCCAGCATGAATTCCTTAATTTCAAAGTCATCTAACTTGGCTACCAGTCAGAATTATTTTCCAATTCTTACTTTTATTCACTGCACTCTCTTAGTACTCTTCTTAGGAAGGTTATCCTAAATCCTTGCTTCGAAGGTTTGTTCATTCCCTAAGACTAGGTACAGTGCATTGCACAATTTCTCTATCATTTGATCATTCCCCAGAATGTCAGAGAATAATTGAAACTAGAGATCAACTGCATTTTGAGGTTTCTTAGGTTCTCTTGGTATGCCTACAGGGTTTCTGGGTGCAGGGGGTGAAGCAGGGACTTGTGCCACCTTAGGGTATACAACCGACTGAGGGGGATTCTCTTGCATTTCATGATTAGGAATATTCTGAAATACTTCTTTGGAATCTTTAAAGAACAATTTTTTCTTTAGGGGGTCATACCCATCTCCTTTAGGTGATGCTTTCTGAATCTGAGGTAGAGTATCAACATCAACTCCTATCTTCATTCCTCCCCGAGTGACGATGTTAAGGTTTGGAAATTTTCCCTTAGAAATCCTCTTGATCTCCGAACTAATAAGGTTAGTTCCTCTTTGTCATACTCTATCTTCTCACTTTCCAATTATCTCTGGGCAATCTTCGGTTGCATGTCATTTGGTTCTGCAGTGAGAGAACCATGGCCACCTTGGATGAGGACAATCTATAGCCAAGTTACCATTTTCATAATAGTTATAACATCTTCTCGATCCTCTTCCACCAGTTCTTCCTCCTTTGAAATATCCTCCTGCTCCACCTCCTCAACCTCATCCTTGTCCCTGAGGGTTTTCATTTACCCTGATGTTGTTTGGTATAGCATGTCCGGAAATGCGTCCAACACTATACATTGATTGGTAGTATGCATGGTAGATGCATAGAAATCAAAGTGTACTATGTTTGGGACTGTTGAATATTTCTGCATGATGGGGAACTGTCTCAGTCAATGCCCATGGATTCGACAGATCTCACAATATTCCATTGTTGGTGCTTCTTGGCCTCCTGGGAAAGTGTGATATGGGGTGGGATGATGGAATGGTGGGTTCGCCGATACTTGCGCTACTCCTCCCGTGGGTTCTAGTGGGGGTGCCATCAGATTCTGAGGAGGTCCCAACCCTCTCACTCATGGGAATTCATTCGCCAAATGACCTTCCGTATAACATCCATTGCACCAAACCTGTGGTCGTCTTGGTCTAGGTATCATCATCTCTTGAATATTTTTTGTAAGTGATGATATCTGCCCTTGTAGTTGTGCTATATTGACATCTACTGGGGGTCGGGTCAGTCTCAATTTCCTAGGGTATCTCACCATGGCTTCAATATTCATAGATTGTTCCAAGGCATCTGTTAATGTGGCTATCCATTGTTGCGTTAGTGGAATCCGAGTCAGAGGTAGAAGCCCCTAAATGTACCACTCCCTTTGATGTTCTTCATGGATTGGATGTGCCAACCTCCCTATGGAATCTTTGAACTTCTGGTTTTACTTCCAGGCTAACTCGCCTTCTCTCTAATGGATCTCCTGCAACTCAGACATAGCTTGTTGTTCTAACTGAGGCAATTTAAACTTTGCTATGAACCTCATCCATACCTGGCCAAGGGTGAACGCTTGACCTTTCATCCCTTGAACTCCTAGTTCGATGATCGTCATGTACCACTTGAGAACATGACCTCTTAAGGTAGTCTGGAACTTGACCAACTTGTTTTCATCTAGTTTCCTTCTGGATCTCTAGATTGCTTCACACAAGAACCAATACTGTTCAACGTCTTCATCTCCCTTACCCCAAAATTCTGGGTATCAGGAAATCGAGCCTCCTACATGGCTGGCCATTGTTGATCCTATTGTTCATATCAATATGAACCCTAATGGTCTTGCTTACGATCTACCAGGGGATCCCAATATCCTCCATGTACTCGCACTTCCTGGTTGTGATTGGTTGACTAATTGTACTGAAACAAAACTTGCATGAGAAGGTAGTATCAAACTTACTGCTTGTATAGAAGGCACTTTGGGTATGGGCGATCTGGGGCTGGTGCGACTAGCTTTGGGGAAGATTTATTTTATTTGGGGGGTCTCGTTAGCTTTCACTGGAACAATCTCTTCGACCGGATTCCCGATCTCTCATGTTATCGGGGTTGAATCTTCTCTTTCTCCTCCAATATTCATGCTGACTTCCTCCTCTCTTACATCCACACTTCCTCCTTCTTGTCCCACCTCCTGGGGACTTATTTCTCTCCTTTCTTCTCTCTTGTTTAATATTTGACTGGCCAATCGTTCCTGTCTTCTCATCCTCTGCAGTTATTCCATCCGTCTTTCCTCTATTTCTCCTGATCCTCCTTCTTTCCTCAACTTTTCAGATTGTCTTGCGGCTTTCTTGATATTTTCGTGCCACCATTTCTCAACTATGGTGGTTCTCTTCAAGGCTCGCTCATATCTTGAATCCATTTCTTGTTGTTTCCCCCCAATTTGTCAAATAACCCTTCCCCTCTCTCATGCCATGACTCTCACCCCTCCCTCCAACATCCCTCCCTCCACCAAGAAATCTTTAATCTAGAGGGGGATTTCTCTTAACAGTCTTCCCCTTGTGCCTTTCTTGAAAATTCCCTCTGCCCACGAGAAAGACTGGTGGTTCTCAACTGGAAATTCGATTATGTATCCTTCTATCGTGGTAGTAACCCAAAAATCTACAGCTCGCGTGATTGGGAAATCCATCCTCTAGAGTGCTGCTATCTTTTCGGTATCCCACGCACAGATATTCTTGACCTATCCTTGGAAATCTAGAGCTTCTTGGAGCCTCTTGATCCAGTGAAAAAATTCTTTCAAAAATTTAACCTAGAAAATCTCGTACTGGTCGCTTGATCTTTCTGAGTAAAATATTTCTTCACACGTGCTTCCCACTGATTTCCTCCTTAGCTCCACTTCTTTCCATATGAAGGTGTTACAGTTCCTTTCCCACCATTGATCAATGCCAGATCTATGGATTGATGGTAGCATTCTTCCTACAGGTTCCCTTTTTACACGGGTCCTGACAATGAAACCATTTTGTTGGCGCGAATTTGATCAAACCAGGGTCCTTCTCAGGTTACCATAAAAAGGCACTGTGTAGTCTAGAGAGTTGGCATTTTCATCTCCTCCAAAGAGAAGAAGTCTCACCTGAAGCACTACTGAGATAGATAGATAGGGGAGGGTAGGGAGAAGACTAAAGAATATCCATAGAGCATTCATAACTCACTCTTGTTCTTTCGCAAACGACATTATCAGATCTAGAACATCTAAATGCAAGAACCAAACCTACTTACGTTGTGAGAAACAATTAGACATAGAACCATCAAATAGAACTCATAATATATAAAGAACACTGTAATTCATAAGGAAACATACAAAGACACATCATATTTTGAAAATTTGGTCCTTCTTCATCTTATCTCCAACATCCTTCTTTCATTACAGACTCAGAGTTACATAGAGAGGTTTAGTACAAACTCTTGGCTCTAGGCCCTAGCCACAAAGTTCTAACTCCCCAACAGATAGGTATCGCTCATTACAGACTCTAATTTTCTTGACTTACCACAAGTAGCAGCAACTAATCCCAAAACCATGGGAGACTCTGATAGACATGACTCAACCGACTCTAATCAGACCAAAACTGAATGGATGAACCCTTTTTCAATTATATTCAGTCCTATATTTAGCTGGGTTATATCTTCCTTCTCGGCTTGCACGCTTTCTTGTTCTGTTGCAACTATTTTTTGCTTAGCTGGTGTTGTGCTAGCTTCTGCAACTTCTTTCTATTACTCTCTTTTCTAGCCTCTGATGAAGTTTGCGCGACTCATGCTTAATCAAAACTTGCGCAATTCTTTCCCAAAAATCAAGGGCCCAACACCCTCCAATGGTACTATAAAACTAGTGATGTACTTCTCTTGACATGACGTTATCAACTCTCTTAACCTTCTTGATCAGCGCCGACATCCAAACCACAGGTGGTCTGAGTCTGATTTCAAACTAGGTATCTACTAACCTGGCTAGCCACTCGTATAGCTCCTGATGAATTCCTCCATAGAAAATCTTGTGTATATCAATAAAGATATACCTTACCAACCAATATTCTATGTTAATATTAAGGTTCTTATTATGAGCTTTAGCAAAGTCCTTTTCTTGATCTTCTATCCACTTTTAAATCTCTGTCTTCGATGGAAACCACCTTGACATTCCCTCAAGAAGATCTCAGTCCCGAAAACATAACCATTTGTTGGCATAGGGGTAAACCCAGGGTTCAGCTCTAATAGCACACCAACAAGCCCTAACTACTGGCCCTTTCAGTAACACCTATGAAGCAGATGAAGTCTCACCCGAAGTAGCA
Source organism: Picea mariana (assembly GCA_032191745.1). NCBI lineage: Eukaryota > Viridiplantae > Streptophyta > Pinopsida > Pinales > Pinaceae > Picea > Picea mariana. The sequence continues at coordinate 617,430 of JASDQU010100011.1, forward strand.
ATAGGGGGTTGTAGGACACATGTGTCTACAACCAAAGGAAATGCAACGTGGGTTCAGGGTAACAACACAGAACAACCTAGTTATTATTTATCTCCCTTATGCCTACTACGCAAGTTATATCTCAGATCTAACATAATAATGCAATAACAGTATATTAGAGAGAAAATGAACACAACATCAATCACACACAACAACAATATGTACATGGTTCACCCTCTCCCTAGGGCTATGTCCACAGAATTGTGCTTCTTGATATATTAAGTGAAAGCATATAGTTCTATCTGTTCTCTTAGCTTGCAGATATTTATCCTCTTCTGTCTTCTCTTCTCTCTATATCCCTTCCCTACGCACCCAACAACAGGGTTGATCTTCACACTCATTTTAAGATCTTACAATACAGAATGCTCTCACATCACAATTATTCTCTCTCTACAGTAAGAACAATCTCTCCTCATAACATTCAACTCATAACAAATGCATCCTAGGTCCTCTTGACCTTTATTTATACATTACAATGACTCACCGACAACCTTAGACTGAGATCTAGGTGTCAAAACCCTAGATACCAAAACCCTAGGTGTCTAAAACCCTAGGTCAACTTGACCCGCATTTTCAGGGCTTCACCAATCTGTCTTTCCTTCTTTCTCCCAAGGTTATCTAAAGAATCCATCAGTGGATTTTTCTGCTTGTTGAGTTGTCCACAATCCATCTTCCTTGTTGATCTATCATCTTCAATATCCTCATCCAACAACTTGCTTTCTCTTACTTCGCTTCATCTTTTCTTATCTTTTTCTCACTTCGACCCAGTATCAGTCACTTTGTCTTCCGTGTAGTTCACATTTCACCTTTTCTTCCTTAATCTTCACTTACTTTCATAACCAAGGGTAAAACGGTGCACAAGCCATCTTCAAGGTTTTAAAATCCTAAGAAGATTTTGGAGTCCAAGTGAAAGAATTATTTTTAAGGAGTGTAGTGAGAGGTGCCACAATCTTTCCATAATTTTTAACAAACTTGCGATAATAACCTGTTAAGCCCAGAAATCCACGCAATATTTTGAGAGTCTTTGGTTTAGGCCAATCTTGCATAGCTTCAATCTTTTTAGTGTCCACCCTGACACCATCCTTGCCAACAAGATGACCCAAGTACTCAACTTCTAAGGCGCCAAAATCACATTTAGATTGTTTGAGGAAACATTCGTGCTGAGAGAGTAGATGGAGAACTCAATACACATGAGAAATATGGGTTGTCCAGGTTTTACTATAGATGAGAATATCATCAAATAAAAAAAATACAAAATGACATAGAAAAGGACGAAATACATGATTTATGAGGCTTTGTAAAGTGGAGGGAGCATTACATAAGCAAAAGGGCATGACCAAAAAATCATAGTGGCCCTCATGAGTTCTAAAGGCAGTCTTAGGAATGTCTACCTCTTTCATACAGATCTGGTGGTAGCTAGAAAAGAGATCAAGTTTAGTAAAGAACTGGGCGCCACTCAATTCATCCAAGAGGTCATCAATGACAAGAATGGGAAATTTGTCTTTAATGGTGAGTTTGTTGAGGGCATGGAAGTTAGGACACATGCGCCAAGAACCTTATTTCTTAAGGACCATGACTAAAGGAGAATATTAGGGGCTCGTACTAGGGAAAATAACACCTTCGTTGAACAGTTCTTGAATCATTTTCTCAATTTCATTTTTTTGGGAAAAGGGGTGATGATAGGGACAGATATTGGGAGGAAGGCTTCCTGGGACAAGGGGAATTGAATGATCATGAAAACCACAGGAAGGAGGGAGTCCATGGGGAGTGTAAAAAATCATTTGATGTTTATAGAGGATGGATTGTAGGTCCTGTGGCATAGAGGGTGTCTCAGTTGCTTGTATGGCATGGAGTTGGGAAATAATGCCAGAATGACCTTTTTTGAGAATCTTTTCCATGCGATGGGAACTAATGATCTCTGGAGAACCGACGGTGATGCCTTGTAACTTATATTGTTGGCACTAATGGTCGAATTACATGTTTAATTCCTTAAAATCCATGAGAATGGGACCCAAAGTCCTTAGCCATTTTGTACCCAACATAATGTCACAACCACCCATGTTGATAGAAAACATATGATATTTCAAGTGGTATTCACCAATTTGAAGATGCACATTTTCACAATGCCCTCCACATTTCATGGACCCGCCATTGGGAATCATGATTTGGAAATTATTTACTGCACAAATATAGCAATTATTTCCTTGGAAATGCGGCGATGAATAAAATTATGGGTGCTTCCACTATCAATAAGAATGATGACCTTCCTATTCTTGATGTAACCAATTAGCTTGAGGGTTTGGGGAGTAGAGAAGCCAGTGAGATCATTTAGGGAAATGATCGGTTCTACTTAGGGAGGGTCTGAGGGAGGGGTTATGTCAGTGGGTTCAAGTGACACAAACACAAGGGGAGCCTCAACATCCTCTTTTGAAACATCCTCCAAGATGGCCATAAAAATATTTTGTTCCTTACACTTGTGTCTCAGAAAATATTTGTCATCACAATTATAACAAAGGCCTTTGAGTTGGTGTTTAGCCATTTCGTCCCTGGTCAATTTTTGGATCTTTAGTGGAGTATAAGGAGGAGTGGGAGTTACTGGTTTAGTGTAAGAAATAAAGGAGGGTTTTTGGTTTTGAGAAGAGACAACCTGTTGTGCTTCCTTAGCTATTTTAGTAGAATCCACCCAACTTTGAGGCCGAGCCATGAGGACATGGGCAGGAATCTCATCCTTGAGGCCACTGATAAAAAATTCTCAGAAAAAATCATCAGACATGCCCTCTGTATGAAAATTCAGTCACTCAAAAGAAGTTATAATGTCTTCCACTGTGCCAGATTGTTTCAACTTTTTCAAACTGTCTAAATGGTTGGTTTCAGTGTTAAAGCATTCATAAAGCTCTGCCACAAAGTGTTTCCAAGCAACATACCCTTGGCGGCCATTTTTTCTCCATTTCCACCATTGCCAACGTTCTTTATCTAGATGGAGAACACCATATCGGAGTTTGGACAACTCATCTATAATTCTATACAAAGAGAAATAATGTTCCATTTGAGTTACCTAGCTAGTGGGATCTGAGCCATCAAATTTGGTCACATCTACATGCGGAAGTTATAGGTCACGCTGAAAGTGACGGGGTTTAAAATTATGGGAATGAGAGGAATTTTCACCCTCATTATGAAAAGGTGGGTTAGATAAGGGAGGATCTGTAGGGATATTCAACTTGGTGCAGATCATCGTAGTGACAGATTCAAGCTAGGTAGTAATGTCTTGTTTGATTTCCTCGATTGAGGCAGCGATGGAGGAATGCATGTTTTTATAGATGGTGGAAATATTGGCACTAAGCTGTCTCACTTCTTGTTGGGTCTCTGTAAAATTAGAGTGCAAGTTATTGAAACGAGCTTCCAAGTCTTGGCTACAGGTATGGGCCATGATGACGAGGGAACACAAAAATGGGTGGGTGGGACCACAAAAAAATTGGGTTATGGGTGAAGTGTATCACAACGATCAAGGCGACGAGTTCAATCCAATGGGGTAAATCCCAAATAAAGGTGTTGGAAGGGGGTCGAGTACACGAGAAAAAAAAATGTGTTGAAAATGATAGGTATGAATGCGATAAGGGCGAAGAGAGAAATCCAATGGAATATGTCTCAAATAATGGTGCCAACCTATCCAAACTTTTTTTTTAACACCTATGGAGTTATACTCCAATCTGAATAATACTGCAGTGATGAAATGCCCAAATTCTTAATAGGACGAAATGTGTAGTAGTTTGGAACCTTGGATGCAAGAGACACTGCTGCATGGAAATATATATTTTCTGTTCTGTTTTTGTTTCCTTCCCCAAAGGTTAGGTATTAAAGGGTTCTACAGACAAGGTTTTTACCTATGCTATAGCTATATGATATACGTGTGGGGTCCAACAATAATACTCGACCAAATATATCAGGGCACCAACTAAGGAGGCTAGATCATTCCCTTATCCCTACTACCCAACTACCCAAGTACTAGAGAGAATCTTCCTGAGTGATTTTATTAGTGGAATAATAGAAGTTAGGTGACTGATCGGTTTATATATGGAGGGATTTAGGAGATCTAGGTAGATCCATATACAAGTGTTGTCTGATGCGCTACCACTCGAAGGGGTACCAATAGGGGTTACAAGGGTGGCCAACATATGTGCGCTTAAGTACCACTTGTATTTATTGCGTCTATGAATCCCCAGACTCGATCTTATGCACATAATGACAGATCTATGTAGCTTAAAGACGTCGGAATACGTCTCTACCCTGGAAAAAATTAACCCACAATTTTCTGTCGAGGAAGGTGCTCTGATACCACTTGTAATATTCAAGATACAAAAAAGTATGCAGAACATAAATAAATAGCTAGAAATGGTAGATGAACAACAATATAACCACAACAACACCACAATAATACCAATATGATACCAGAATAACACTAGAAAGATAAATTTGATTACTGAGAGAAATGTTCACTTTCCTCTTCGAGGGGGAAACCTTCAGTGGAGAAGAGCTTTATTACAATAATATCCAAGACAAAGGTTCTCATACCCTCGACTCTTATTTATACTAAATATGTCTATCAAAAGAACCATCTAGAGGAAGATCCTTCTAGAATTGGAAGCTTCTATTAGGTCTTCTTACATTGGACTTATTCTTCCTTATTTCTATGCCTTATTAATATTGAAATTTATTACATGGAAATATATTATTCTACCTATGCAAGGGGTTAGGTCCCTAACACATTGCATGTCCTCATGCAAAACTAATAAACCAGTCTTCAAAATTTCAAAAATGGTGTTGATCCTCTACCTTTCTTGAACATTAGCTGCCTGTTTTTAATATATCCATCCCTGAAGTCTCATCCTTGAGCTCCCTCTTAATGACTTGTGTATACTGTACTAGGCACAAAATTTTTTTCATCTTGGCAGAGACTTCATCATGCTCTCCTTGTAGTATGCAATTATTCTCCTTTAGTTGTGCATTCTCTTTCTTGATATGCCTATCCAACACTTTAAACTCCTATATTTCTTTCTTCAACCCTGCATTCTATTTTGTAAGATTTTTAACTTTTACTTCCAACTGATGTTTGGTCAAAGAGCTAACTGGTTCTTGAACTTCTTTCTTTGTTATCTCTTCCCTAGCTTCAACTACTCTCCTTAAGTCCTTTAGTGTTTCTGTTACTAATTCCTCTGCTTCACTAATAGTCACTAGATACATTTCGTCTTGCTCTGGTGAAGTTGGAATGTTCACTGGATCTTCTGCAAAATAAGGAACATGAAGAATTGGCCCCTTCTTAACCATACTCTGAGTGGTTCTTCATCTTGGACCTGGGACTTCCTCGGGTGTTCTCATAGGAACAAGAATTTATTCTTTAAACAATCTCCTCCTCTTTGTTTTAGGATCATAACTTGGTACTAGATTTTGCTTGTCCTATGCCTTCTTCACTTTTCCTCTAGAGGGCTTAGGTGGGGAGATTGAGGGCTTCAAATTTCCAAGATGGTTTGTTAGCAATGACATATGCAAGTTATGTTTTATTTTTTTCAATATTTTAAATTCACCTAGTTATTTCTAGACCTAAAGTGTTATTAAATCCTCCATAAATAAATGTGGTTCTATTCCAAAGGTTTATTCCATAGGTCTAAACCTAAAGTGTTATTGAATAAGAGGCACTACGATTCCACTATAGGGGAAGATGAAAGGGGACCTATGGGAAAATAAATCCTCTATCTCCAAGGTCATTCTCAGAACTCATATTTTTCTACAATGTGCCTTAAATGAGGCCATATACCTTCTTTGACTGATCAACCAATCCTTGAATCTATGTAAGTGGTTGGTGGGGAAAGTCTTTTGACATAATAATGGGAGCATGGGTTGAGTATAATATTCATGTCATGGGAAGTGTAAGAGTCCTACATTCTAGTAGTTATAGGTAATGTCATACATCATTTCCACCAATGATATCATTGTCATTGACTCTAACATTGTGGGAATCACTCTAACATTAATTCTCTACATATTTCATGTTTTATTCTCCATTTCCAACCCATACCAATTTGGAAAGTAACCAAAATCAACATCAAGAAGAGGAAAATTGTAGACTTTGGATGAAATATAGTGGTTGTAAGTGAGCATATAGGATAGGGAAGATAACAATTCATCATTCACTATCCATTATATACTCTTTATATCCTTGACAAACAAATATAGTTCTTTTAGGAAATTCTTAGAAAGAATACAATAGATCAAGCTCTTTCTATCCACGCTAAAGAGAACTACAGAGAATAATATATCTAAGGTACCATGAAGTACATAAAGTGAATATGTTCTTTATGGTTCATGTTGTAGTGGAAGAGAGTTCCTTATCTATCGCAGGATGAATTAGATTCTTGTAATGCTTTGTGTTGAGAAGGTTAGGTAAGAATGTGAGTAGAAAGGTTGGGATGATAAATATAGAATCTTATTTCTTGGTTTTTTCACCATGGTAGACTCATAGCCTAGGTTGGTGGTGGTATCTACACTAGATGGTTGTGGTTCAATGGAATTTTTTTCTTACATGACCAATCTCTTGGACCAATTTTTGTTAAAAGATAAGTCTCATTTTTTTGTTTATGAATATGCAAAATTACAATTACTTCTAGTCATAAAAAAATTATGTGTTATGCATGCTATGTGTCATTTTTTTTTTTTTTCGATTTTGAATTTAAGTATACAAGGAAATGAATGAAAATTTCATGACGCAAGAGAATAAAATGATTTTTACCTTTTCGGAAATGTGTTTTGGATTGTGGAGGTGACCACCCTTCAAACCTACATTTCTCAAAGACTTTAAAAGGTTAAATGACTGAATAATAGCAAACATATATGAGGAAATAACCATGTGCAAGTGCAAAGGAAGGCTACTAGGTGGGCTTGAAACAAGAGAACTCTTAGCTCACACATACACAATACATAAGATAAGACGCCATGTAAAACTCAAGTGCACCACTATCTAAGGGAGTTTTAGCCTTTGGAATACATTGTGAAAGAATATTATATATGAATTCTACCTAATAAAATATCATCCCATGCTTGAGCACCCCATTCATAATCATAATCCATATTAACCATATGTATCTAGTGCATCATATACCATACAAGATGTTCAAGAGAATTTCTAAGGCTTGAAGTTCCATTTGCAATTTTTTTATTAAGTGTACCTTACTTGTGGTAGTTTGGAATGGCTTAACTAAAAGCCACCATGCCTTCACAATGTTATAAACATCATGCATTTGGTTAAAATTTTGAAATTACCGAAGGCTTACTGACATTGTGGGAGGTGAGAACTCATACATCCTTTGAAGAGTATCAATGCCATATTGCTCGATTATGTCATCTCTCTATGATTTCAATGTTCAACTTGTTACATCCACATTCTCAATCAAGGTATTTAGCATGTTTATGCATGGAAACAATTCCTCTTTGTATCCCACCTTGTGGAATCACAAGACCTTAACATTGAAATCCTTGGGTTCCTATCCTTGGCTTATTTTTCTGCTCACGATGATTTTTGGAAGGTTCAACATCATTGTACATATCATAGAGGAATGAATAAGTAGAATTTTAGGCAATGTTGAGTAGCAACACCATGTACATGACACAATGAAAAGATACAATGAAAAGAATGGTAATACCCTTTTTCATGTGAGACACAATGAAACATGTCACAAGACTTTCAAAGTTGCATATATCATGTCACGAGATTTTGGAAGTTGCATCATTAAGATAAGCTGAAATTATCATTAAGTGTATAACAAAATTACATTCACAGATATATACAAGCCATAGAAATAGCCTTGTGTATATTAGCAGATGAAAAAGTACCCATAATATCAATGCATTATATGCATCATTACATGTTCAGCTATATAATGTATATCTAAATGTCTTATAAAATTATTACATGACATCATGAATTTCTTTTAGTCTTATTTTGTGCTTTCTAGTTCTTAAGAAAATCATCCATGTCCATGTCTTGGTTTACTGGGTGCTCTTCAATAGTTGATGTTGTTTCAGTCCTTTCACACTAAGTATGTATGGTCTTGTACCCATGGCATGGATGCTACTGTGAGGGGCCATCACCTAAAAAAATAAAAAATATTAAATTTATATGGCCAATTTTTAAATATCATTGAGGTAGTTCATTAATATTAAAAAAAAAATATGCAATGTAATTATTTACCTGGTCCTCTAGTCGGAACCATTGGAATGGTTGCTGGCCTATTCACCTAATCTTCAGGTCGAGGAGGATCATATATGACATTCTCTACCATTGAAACATCAAAATTTGTAAGTACAAAATTATTAAGTATATTATTAATATATAGACATTTTACCATCGTGGACCTCAATCACAGGAACATCTTGGGGTTGCACCTCACTAGGATGGGGTTGATGGGGAGCACCATGATCTTCTGGATGAATTTCACTATCAACAATCTATTGTCCAGTACTAATGGTTTCATTGATAATGCTTCTCCCCTGATTAGAACAAAGTAAGACATTAAATTATGGACAATATCAAACATTTACATATTTTATAAGTAAACAAAGGTTAATGTGGACTAATTTTTATTTACCTTATCCCAGAAATTGGATCTTGGGGTATACCCCATGATTTTCCTATGATCAACCACGGATTTATAACCGTACTTGTAACCAAGTTGGAGGTCTTCCTCCGTGGTTTCAGTTCCGAAGTCATCGCCCTGTATTGCATAAGGGTATGGTTTTTTAATGTTTTTGGTTGCAATTACCTTAAAGTTGTGAGGTGATACAAATCATTTTCTTAAGATGTTTGAGTACTTACGATTCGTGACTGTAACCTCGAGTAGCCTCCCTAGCCTAGCTTGTGTTGGCCATGTTTGGAAATCCTTTCTTTGGTTTCCTTCAAAGTGTCAGGAAACCTATCATCAAAATTTTCAAGTATGTTATATATAATCACACTTTTATTTAGATCTAAAGAAAAATAAAGCTAGTATCGAATTCAAAAAATTGTAATTTACCTTGGTGTACCAGTGATTTGTTCTCCTGAATTTTACAAAATATTCTCTTTTGCATCATCAATGATCGCCTTCCACTCCCTCTCTGGAATTGAGGGAGGATGCTCATACCTAGGATTTCTTGCCAAGCTTTGTCTATAAACATCCCGCATATATTTTAAATATTCACCCGTTGCATATGTGACCTCTCTTTTATTGAATGTGTCTACACCAAAGAGGCCTTCAAGATAATCCATAAGTTCCTTTTTTAGGTTGGAATTCTGTCAATTCCACCTCATGTGTAAGGTTTCCCAAAATTTAGACAAGGTCTTTCTCTCTATGTGCCTATAAAAAAGGTTGTTTCCTACACACAAAAAGATATGATCATTAATTTAAAATTAATAATCTAGATTATTTATGTATGAGGAAAACATTAAACGATTAAAAGATGAATTAAAACTACCTAGGAGTCTTGATTTCTTTAATGGAAGTCCATTATCGTCGACCAAAAATGTGCATGAAAGGGTCCACGTGCTTGTCACACGTCTAGCTCCAGAAAATGCAACCATCTCAACCACATCACTATGATCCTCATCTCTGCCACCATCTCTAGACTCTGATTGAGGCCTGGATGCATGTTGGTGCATGTCATGGCTCCTATCTAAATGAGGTGTGGAAAATGGAGAACTAAATAGTGTTGTAGCAATTGTATGACTGCCCACATCAGGACTCTGTAGTGCCACTACTACCAACATTGGGCTGGACATGCTCCAAATATTCCTTTATAAAAAAGAAAATGTTTTTTCATGAGATAATGTAAATGTTAAAGAACAAAGTATCATAATTAAACATATGAGTTCAGTAAAAAAAACACACTTTAAATTATGTTTATTACCTTATATGTGTGAAGTTGCGACATAAGGAGCTTGATCTTTTCTTTGACGTCGAGAGTTTGTTCTAGAATATCTAACAAGATAACAAGTTCCTTGTTATCTTTAATGATCTTTTTTTTTAATAAGAGCATCAGATCAGCACAAGAATAAAACCGCTCCTCATCGGCGGAATCATGATCCACATGGCCTGCTGACTACATATAATTTCAGCAAAAACAATGTTATTTCAATAAAAGTATATAATCAAATAATAAAAACAATGTAAAATGAAAGTGGAAATTGATAATCATTTACATGTTCTGTGGCTGTCCCTTTTCCATGATTATCCTGCCACATTATAATATAATTAGAACCCCCAAATATTTAAAAAACTGTTAATGATAACAAAAAAAACAATGTTAAAGATAATATTTACAACAATGTTAAAGATAATAAAAAAATATAATGCAATAAGTAGAGGTTTCTTAAATAGGTGTTGCATAAGAACTTGCACACTATTAGTCAATGTCTCTATTCGATTCAAATGGTAATCCACTGATAACTCTTCCTCGAGAGCTATCGTTTTTATTGTGCATAGGACTGCCCGATTCTCTTCACGTCCCTCATATATGAAATTCGGTTATTTGTTTTTTGTCTCTGGTCGTGTGTTGTTTATAAACCCTGTGATATTGCCGGAATCTTTAGCCCTTCCATCAATATATATAGTCACTCCCTTATTTTTATCCTTGTTTATTAGTTGTATATAATTTGTGGCAAGTGCATATCTCTGCATACTTTGCATGTACCAGACCAGCCGCATCCAATCGTTATAATTGTAACACGGTCCAACATAGTCCATCAATTCAATTACTGTATTGTATTTTACAATTATTCCATCCATGGAAAATATCCCCAAGCCATGGAGGGAGGATGGTGCAATGCAATATGTCCTATTGTTGACAACGAAGTCAACATCTATAGGAGGTATTTCCTTAGGTACCCATTGTTTCACCATATTCTTATACTTGAGTGGAACTTCTATGTCTCCTATGCTCTCATCATCATAAGAGCATGATCCTCCTTCGGGAAGAAAAAATTTCATGCTTCTACAAAATTTATTCTGACTTTTTCACCTTGGTCCTTATTTGCTTATCATATCTACTAGATGCAGTCACATTTTCGGCCTCTATTTGTCCTAAGCTTTCCTCACTCGACGAAGAAATATTTGATAGGTACCTGTTTGGTTGTACCTTTAGTTGCATGTGCACATGTTGTTAGTTAGTAGTCCATAATCATATTCACAGTTCTAAATAAAAAAATTATATCTTTAGTTTTGGATGCACAATTAGACTAGGGTGCAATTACCAATATTAGTGGTCAACCACCTTATTTAATGTGATATCCCTCTTGATTTTGGACATATTAAGGACATATTAAAAATGTGAAACACTAAGGACATGATAAATTTATCATATGGATCTAAGAAAAAAATAGTATTACGATTGTTGTTTGTTGGATTTGTGCAAATTAGAATTATTATAAGAAATGTCCATTGAATATGAGGGTCAATGCTATGGAGTAAGAAATCCAACCATCAGTTGGTGTGTTGCAAATATTGGGTTCTTCAATTGGCAATATGTCTAAGGAAATACAAGAGTAGAACTATAAAAATATTAGGTTTGTTCAATACAAGAGTAGAACTATACAAATATTAGTTTTGTTCAAGCCAAGAGTATAACTATACAAATATTAGTTTTGTTCAATACAACAGTAGAACTATACAAATATTAGTTTTGTTCAATCCAAGAGTAGAACTATAGAAATATTATTTTTGTTCAATACAAGAGTAGAACTATACAAATATTAGTTTTGTTCAAGCCAAGATTAGACCTATACAAATATTAGTTTTGTTCAATCCAAGTTGAAGAATAAGTTAGTTATGACAATGGTTAACAATAGTGCAACCAGAAGAAAAAGAAGAAGATATACAATAACATATACATAAGTTTTATTGCAAGTAAATAACATATACAATCTTAGGCACAAGTTCCAAAACTAATTGAAAAATTTTGAATTTAAAAATATACAAAACTACTCTCTTTTGTCTTTAAAATGAACCTAAACAAAAAAATTCTCACTTGAACTTAAGCAATGCCATAACTTCTAGAAATGGTATAGAAATATATAAATACTAGACTAGGATAACCCAATTAGCATCCTCTACTCAAGGAAGATGAACCACATGACACAAAATGCCTCTAATTTTTGCAAACCCCCATGTGTTGCATTGTCAACTCCCACAAGGCCATCCTAAACCCCAATACTATAGGGAAACAATAATAGTTTTGTAGGAATCAAATAAACCTAGGGTTGAAAATGGGACATAACAATATGAAACCCATATCACATACAAAAAGAAAACACACAAGGATGGATCCAAACCAAAAAACATGTTAACAAGGAAAAAACATACTTTTCTATGTGCTAAAGACCAACTTGAAAAGAAAACACATATGGACAAATCCAATTTCAAGAACACTGTCACAAGGAAAACACATCCCTTTCTATGTGCCAAATACCAACAATTCCAACCAATCTACTAGTGTATGCAAGAGGTATCAATGAAACTACCCACAATCCTATGGAAAAACAACCCTCCTCCATGAAATGTTTTACCACACATCGACAACCACTACAAAACACCATAATTCAGACCAAACTCAAGAGAGGAATGAAAAACATGGAGCAACAACCAAATTCCAGAGTGCACCATGATCACTAAGACAACCACAAGAAAAACCATAATCGAGACCATAACCATGAAGCCCATGGGAAACATAGAGAACCCACAAAATTTTAGGCTATGCCACAATGAGCACAATTCATGGCCCACTAAATTCTACAGTACAACACAATCTCTAAGAAAACCACGACCAATCACCATATTAGAGACCAAATATAGGAAACTCCATAGTGCACCACAACAACCAAGATAACCACAACCATATATCATAGTTGATAATACATCTAAAAAACCCATGACAAGAACACACCACCCACCAAATTCTAGGCTACACCATGACAAGCACGGACCACCAAATCCCAGCAACAACACAAACACATGCTAAACCATATTGAACAATGGAAAATGAACATAAATTCCCTCATATTCATCTCATTTCCACCTCATGCATACCTTCGTACATGAATTGGTAACCTACAATTTTTTTGAAAAATGGAAAATAAACATATATTCCCTCATATTCATCTAATTTCCACCTCCTTCCACCTTCATATATGAATAGGTAGCCTCCATTAAAACTTACAGAGTTGAATAGGTAGCCTCTATTAAAACTTATAGAGTTGAAGGAAAATTATTATTTTTATCTTTTGACATAATACCCTAGAAATCCCAAGAGACATTTCCCCAAATCCAATAAGAAAAAAAATAAATTCACATATTAAATATTCTCAAAACCCATATTAGTATGGACTTTTCAAATGTCCTAGGTAAACTTAAGAAATATTTTTCTATTTTGTAGATGTACGATTGAACCAATAGAGAGAAAGTGTACATGGAGCTAAAAATCCCATGTAGCGACTAATTGGACCAATAAAGAGAAAGTAAATAACATATGAGATAAAAGTTCCATAAAGGGACTAATTGGAACAACAAAGAGAAAGTACAAAAAACATAAGTTAAAAGTCCCATGTAGGGACTAATAACCCCTTAGCATTTGGCACCATGATTGTAAGAAGTCTCATGGAGGGACTAATCACCCCTTGGTATTTGGCTTCATGATTGTAAGAAAGTAAATTACATGGCATACATGTGTAAGTGGTAACTTGGATGATGTAAAATGATACCTAATTCGAGCTAAAAGCTTGGGTTCCATACACCAATTTGTTGTCTGGCTTGGTCGTGACCTTAAAAATAGATTATTATTATTATTATTATCATATGTTTGAAAATGTTTCAAGGGGAAAATGTTCAAAATGTGAGATACGGTGCAACTCCAAATCAAATGTTATAATTAAATAAACCTATGGAATTAACTAAGAACTTAAGGGTGGCAAGGGAAGTGGTGGTAAGATAGGGTATCTACCTAATCCATGTTGCATGATAAGTGACACATATTCTACATGCATTTGGCTGCATGGGCATCATTCATGAAGAAGTTATGATTACTTTTGTTTGCATTTAGTATAAAAAATAGTTCAAGAGATGGTTTGGACATCTTGGTATAGGAGAAGTGTTATTTTTTGCAAGATTTGTTGAGGCATTTTGTAGGAAATGGAGCCCTAATTATCATGAGAAATGTATTCCCATTGTTGAAATACTCACAGAAGTATATGGTGCAAAAAAACCTATTGAACAAACTCCCAAATCTTATCTTGAATATGATGAAGGCATCATTGAAGCATGCATTCCAAATTTAAAGATAGATTAGTGCTTGGCTTCTACCTCCAACATTGATGGAGATCAAGAACCCATTGTGAAGATTGTGGATAGCAATTAGGGTACTCACCATTCTTGTTTCCCTCACAAACTCGCCCTCATGTGCTCCCCTTTCTCCTCGCAGACAGCTCACCCTCATCTTCCCTCCCCTGCTTCTGCTTGCAGCCTAGCCTTTCTCCTCTCTTTGTATCCCTCATGTGCTCCTACTCATAGCCTCCTCTCCTCCCCTTTCTCCTATCCTCTCCTCCCCACCTCCCCTTTCAACTCTCCTCCCCTCCTCCCCTTTCTCCTCTCCTCGTAGACTACAGGGTATGGCAATCGACTGCAAATTACAAGTCGCGGATGGGGTATGGATGTGACCGGATATGTGCTAGTCCCTAATGGTCAGGAGGCTTCATTTTTGTTTAAACGAGTTTTGGTGTTGTTTTTCTTTATTTGTTAATNATATATATATATATATATATATTATAGTGGGTCTATACATATAGTGGGTATATATATTATTAATGTTGGTCTCCTTAGAGTTAGGTTCTAATCAGGTGGGTGTCCCTATACATGTTCTTACATTGACATCATGATCTAAATCATGTCATCTACACTTCAACACCCCTCTTAGTAATTGGTCCAACCTATTTCTCATATCTTCCATCACTTCATATCCTCTAGTGTCAATATCAACCCTCCTCCTTGGCCTCGACGGTCGAGGATCATCTAGCTCAACACATACAATGGTGGGCATTCCCCACTGGCCTCACCAACACTATATATGCACACACATATACTAGATTATTATTTACAAATATTGAAATATTCTACTCTATGTAATAAATTCTAAATGCATATATACATATCGTTTGAGCCCCATGTTCATCCAATTGGTAGTTGGGTTAGCTGTAAGTTGCCCTAGTATTTCATCCCATCATATGGATAGTCCTTGATATGTATCATGACCTGATCCAATGTGTGACAAAATCAAGGTGAAACACATTCCCTTAAACCCTACCTATCATCTTAACAACTGACCCCACCATTACATACTTAGCACTTTAGGACCTCCATCTCAAATACTGACATGTGGTTGAAGCATGGGTATGTTATTGGAAGAAAACACATATTACTATCCCAAAGGCACAATTACACCATTATTAATTGTGATAGGAGGTGATTTGGTGCTTTAGCACCATCAATAACATCTAGGCTCACCCACAGTAGGTCATAGAAAGGACTTTCTCTACATGCATCGCAAATTCACCAGATATCCTATGGGCTGCATGAGTCATTAAAACCCCTAACTTCCATCACCCAAACCCTTAGTCAACTAAAACCCCTAACTTCCAGCACCAATATTCATGCTTATATTATCCATAGGTAAATGGAAAACCACTAACCCCTCTAATATCTTTCACACCTAATTCCTATAGCCCAATCCTATAATCTTTATAACCCTTGAACATTATATCATAACCAATTTAATTGTCATTCACTATCAAGAAAGTACACTAACCCTTGTCCCCAATAACCCTTAATCCCTAAATTATATAACTGCTAACCCTTGTAATCTCTAACCTCGAACTCTTATAAACCCTTATCCCTAGCACATGCAGTAATTGATATGATCCATAACCATTATAAGTTGTGTCACATGTTTCATCCTTAACCTCTATAAAAAAAATCCTAACCCTTACATTCCATAACAATTATAAGGATTATCAACTAATAACTATATACACTAATGTATGGAACCCTAAACCAATAACCTCTATAACCCTTAACCCTTTTCATCCCTAATGTTTAACCCATATCCCTGATGCAGGAGCATTGCCAATGTCAAGTGAGTGTGGGGCAAGTGCCAACACATTTTAGGAACATGATAAATTGTTTAAAAACTTTTGAATATAGTTGCACCAAATGTAAATGTAACAGTTAAGGAGAGGCGTACTTATATATTGTAAAGGACCTTGAGCGATTCGCTCTTGTCCATAGTAGGTAGAAGGCATTTATGTTAGTAGGTAGCTTTGAATTCTCTGATTAGTCAGTTTTAGGAGGGGAGGGAAAATGGCTATAGACACCCTCATTGTGTAATTGTAACATAGAAGGAGGATGCCAATTGAGAGCATAGTAGTGAAGAACATTACCAAGAAGGAGAAGAGAGCATATAGAGATGGAAAAGAAAAAATGTAATTGAAAAACACCCATGTACAGAGATTAAGTTAATAGAAGAAGTCTTAATTCAGATTCATGGCATTGTAGTTGTTTCTTGTATGTGTATGTTGAATGGTATGTTCATAATTTTACTCTTTCCATTATACATTTTCTTTCTATGTTGTGTATGGATGATTTCTTGTTAAATGTTTGAAGTCTGAGAGAGAAAGAGTTAGGAAATGAGTTTCAATTGTTTCTCTATCTGAGTGAGGGTTCCTACAAGGAGTGAAGTTGAATTGTCCGCAAGGAGTGCGTTGACAGAAGGGTTCAGAGGTCTTATCTCTGAAGGCTCAGATAAGTTAACTTTTGTTCTCACTTTCCTCAAAGGTGCAGTTAGGCACAGGAGTCATGCAATGTGTGCACAGACCAAGCTTGAATCCAGGGTTTGAAACCTGAGAAGCTATTGAAGGATTTGTTGTTGCAAGGAGTGCGCAGAGTCGAAGGTGTTCAATGCCAGAATGTTTGAAGGTTTTCCACAATGAGTGCGTGTAGGAGGTTCTTGAGAGGCTGGAAGTCGTGGAAGACCTCCGAAGGATTCAAACCTGCTAAGTTGTTGAAGGGAAGAGATGAACGGAAAAAATTCTTTGTAGAGGATTAGCGAAATCCCGCCAACCGTCTGATTTGATAGAGAAGCAAGGAGGTTACAGTTGTTACCAGAGTTTCAAGATCAGGAGATTGTGAGCCGTTGGATCCTCACCTAGTTACCCATCAGCCGTAGGATCTAGCAGGAGTTGCACGGGGGTTAAAATATCGCAGGTAGAGTGAAGGTTCAGAAAGGCATCGGGATATCGGAACTTCAAAATTTGGGATATCGGAAGCCTCGAGGACAGGAGATCGGGTCACTTTATAGTGAAAACCTCGATTTTGATTTGGACTGTCCATATTGAGGAGACATGTGGCGGAGATCAAGCACCCGTTGGTATTTCGGCTATCGGGGTTTTGAGTTGACAGAGAAACTGAGACATCGGGGAATCGCAAGTCGTGAAATCTCGAGGCTAGATCTGGACCGTCCATCAGTCGAGATAGGTGGTGATGATCAAGATTCGTCGGCATTTCACATGTCAGATTTTCGGGGTTTAGGAGGACAGGAGGAAATCGACATTTGACTTTGCGAAATTGCGAATGATCGAGGACCATCCATCGGTTGGGACATGTGGTAGAGATCGGAAGCCATCGACATTTCAGGATTCGACGTTTCGCGAATCCTGAAGACAGGAAACACACACATTTTGGAATTGCGAAGTCCGAAACCTCGATAAGGAGAAAAGTTCTATTGTGGGGCCGGCTGATGTCATTTCAACATATAGGAGGTCGAAAATTGAAACTTTGGGAGTTTCGAGGGAAAGAACCCATAAGCATTTTAGTTCCTGAAACTGTGAAGTGACGAGGATTGTCCATCTCAGAGGGGACATGTGGCAACAATCTAGGTCTTTGAAGGAAAATCCCGAAAGGGAAACCATTTCAGGAAATCAATATTCGGAGGATTGGGAATCCTAAGCACAAGGGACCCATGCATTTCGACATTCAAAATATTGAAATCATGAAAGACTTAGGACTGTGATCATATGGAATAGTGGTCACATGGACCAAAAGGTAGCCATGGAGACTAACCATTGTTGAAGTTGTTCTGACATTTTAGGATATCAGATATTGGGGAATTGAGAAGGCTGAGGTTCTCGACAACAAGGATCGCGAATCCTCGAAACCTGAAATTTCAGTTGGGAAGAGATCAGGTATGCACAGAAGTTGTGACAGAGGGAAAAGGAAGGACCTGTGAATAGGGTTTTTAACATAGATTCTAGTGAGGAATCGAAAGAGCAACTTCAGTTCGAAGGTGAAGTTAGAACGATCCATTAAGACTGGGAGGTTAGCACAGAAGCTTTGCCAAGGAAAAAGGTGACGTCTGTGTCAATCCCTTATAATCTGTAACCCTTGTAACTATAATTTTTAAGACTATTACATACAACCACTATTACCGATTAACCATCTAACCCCTAAGAACCTATGGCCATTAATTTTTGACAACACAGGTATTCCAACAGAAGACGAACACCTTCAGTAACCACTCACATAACCAGATCAAATATCAACACACCAATGTTTTCACGTGGTAAAACCCTTACGGGGAAACATCCATGGCCCCAGCCAACGCGGCCACTTGGAGAAGTTTATTAATGCAAACAAAAAGATTACAGAGAGATTTTACAAGAGAGTTTCTCACAATCGATCATCGGCAAGTGACCCTCCATGCTCGTTAAATAGAGATCATGGACCAATCGGGTGTTAAGCCACAGATCAATGGTCGTTAAGATCAAGGAGAGTATGAACCGTCGGATCACTCTATGTCGGGAACATATCGTGACCGTCGGATTTCCTAACTACAAATGCATACTAATGCATACTAAAGAAACACACTAAGAAACACACTTTTACTAAATGACATATTAGACCAAGTAGATCTTAACTAACTCCTAAGTATCTAAATATCCTAACATCCCCCCTTAAGAACAACTTGGGATAGGATTGAAGGATTTACAATAGTGACACAATAGGAGAAGGAAGGAGGCATTAGAGCCTATCCCCCCTTAATGAAAACTTCCTGAACTCCTAACATAGACCGATGTTTGGAAAACTTTGCGTCTGTAAGAGACTTTGTGAAAATGTCTGCAACTTGATCTTCTGTAGGGAAAAAAAGCACTTCAATAACTTGATCATGAATGAGCTTTCTGATGAAGTGCATGTGTATCTTGATGTGTTTTCTATTCTGATGTTGAACTGGGTCTTTGGCGAACTTGATGGTACTCTGATTGTCACACCAAAGGCTAGTCGGATGCTGGTGCTAGAAACCAAACTCTAAAAGGATATGTCGAAGCCACAGGGCTTCCTGACTTGCATTTACCGCTGCTCGATACTCTTCTTCTGCTGAAGAAAGTGCAATAGCCTATTGTTTCTTACAATCCCAAGTGACAAGTCCTAAACTAAGACTGAAAAAATAACCTGCAGTAGACTTCCAATCATCAGGGTCATCAGCCCAATCTGAATCAATGAAACCAACCAATAAAGGAGCCCCCCCTGAATTGTAATGTATCCCGAACTGAACTGTACCATGAACATAGAGAAGTATCATTTTAGATTCTTTCCAATGGAATTCATGGGGTGTTTGAATATATCAGGCAACAATACCAACAACAAAGGAAAGATCAGTATAGGTATGAGTCAAGTATAAGAGGCTACCAACTAACTGATGGTACAGGGTGGTATCAACTTCAGGAGAAGTATAGGTGGCAAAAATATTGAATCCATACTGGAAGGGAGAAGGGGTTGGTTTACAATCGTCCATGTGAAAGCAATGAATAAGGTCACAAGAATACTTAGACTGGGAAAGACAAATTCCTTCATTGGTTTGCAAAACTTGGAGGCCAAGGAAATAGTGCAAAAAGCCTAAGTCTGTCATTTCAAATTTCTTCTTAAGGCTGGTTTTCACATGGTTTAAAAGTTTTTAGTCACTACCAGTAAGGATAAGGTCATCAACATAAAGGAAAAGGATTATGAGATGGCTTTCTACTTTCTTGGTATAGAAATTAGGATCAGAATGGCATCTAGAGAATCCAGTGGAAATAAGAAAGATATCCATTTTGGCATACCAAGTTCGGGGATCTTGCTTGAGACCATAAAGAGATTTCTTGAGGCGACAAACAAGGCTAGAGTCATTCTAGACATAGATAGGAGGTTGTTCCATGTAGATTTCTTCTTGCAAATCTCTGTGCAAGAAGGAATATTTAACATCCATCTGATGGACCTCCCATTTATGTGAGGTAACAAGGGAAAGAACAAGGTAGATGGAATTCATTTTTGTTACAGGGGAAAAGGTTTCATTATAGTCAATTCCTTCAACTTGGGAAAATCCTTTGGAAACTAATTGAGCCTTGTTTCTTTCAACACTTCCATCTAATGCATACTTAGTTCTATAGACCCATTTGCATATAACAAGTTTTCTTCCTTTTGGAAGAGGTACAAGATCCCAAGTATCGTTTTCCATTAAAGAACGATACTCTTTATTCATTGTTGTATACCAATCTGAATGACCTAAAGCTTCTACAAATGTCTCTAGATCATGAGTTATAAAACTTGAGCCAAAAGAGAAGAGGATCCCTGGAACTGTGAACGTGTCTGACGCTGATATGAAGGATCACTGGCAAGATCACCAACTACTTCTCGTGTTGAACAGACCCATCTAGGAAGCGATGGAGCTGGTGCTGGTTTAGGTTCAAAGGACTCATCTGGAGGAGGGTGAGTAGGTGAAGGTGGATTTTCATCCTCACTATCATCATATGAAGAAGAAACTAGATCATAAGCAGACACAAACACCGAATATGTCTTGCAGGCCGAAGAAAGCACAAACGCCGAAGATGGCCCATAGGTCGAAGAAGGCACAATCACTGAATTAGGATCACAGGCCAAGAGATTTTCATCAAATTTAACATCTCTTCTAATAATAATTTCATTACAATGTGATTAAAGAAGTTTGTAAGCTTTGACACGTTCATAATAACCAACAAATATACACTTCTCACTTTTAGGTTGCAATGCTTTCCTTTTCTCATCAGGAATGTGAGCCCATGCTATACTGCCAAATACATGGAAGTGACTTACATCTAGTTTAATTTTAGTCCAAGCTTCTTCTGGTGTTATATTTTTAAGAGCCTTTGTGGGAGTGTGATTTACTATGTAATTTGCATAGTTGATGGCTTCTTCCCAATACTTTAGACTTAATCCCTTATATTGGATCATACAATAGCCATTTCTTTTAATGTGCAATTCTTTCTCTCAGCAACACCATTTTGTTGTGGTGTATATGGAACAGTGTGTTTCATTTGGATTCCCTGTGTAGTGCAGTAGGTTGTAAAATTATTGTTCACATATTCACCTCCATTATCTGTTCTTAACCTTTGAATTTGATGTCCAGATTTATTTTCTACAAGGGCCTTGTAGGCCAAAAACTTGTCAAAAACTTCTCTCTTGAGGTTTAAGAAGTAAGCTCAAATACGTTTGGAAAAGTCATCAATGAAAGTTAAGAAACACTTGCACCTAGAAAAAGGAGAAACAAGTGGACCACACAAATCACTGTGAACAAGATGCAAAGGACCCGATGCATGCCAAGAGGCATGTTTGTCAAAACTGTCTCGATGATGTTTGTTGAGAACACAACCGACACAAACACCATCTCTGCATGAAACAAGAGGAAGACCAGTCATCATCTGTTGATTGCATAGTTGTTGCAATGAGTGATAGTTTAGATGACCAAACCGCTCATGCCAAATTTTTCTCAAGTCATCGCTATGAGAAACAAAAACTGATGAAAAATATGATGACCCAAAGTCGTCAAACTTGTACAACTTGGTAATATCATCAACAATTCCAGTTGCAAGAACATGCTTAGGATCTTTTAGATCCTTGATTACAACTTGGTGAGGTGAAAACTTGACGGTTTTACCTTCACCTAAGTGAGTGATTTGATATACTAATAGAATGTTACAAGAAATACTTGGAACACATAATACATCATTGAAATGACCATTATCTACTTGAACTATTCCATATCCTACAACACTAAGAGATCTATCATCACCAACAAATATTTTCTTGGTGTTAAATTCATTTAGAGCAGAAAATATGGATTTATTCTTAGCCATATGATAAGATGCTCCTGCATCAATAAGGCACTCATCAGAAGAAGAAGTAGTAGTAGAATTTGAATTGAAGGAGAAACCAGAAGCATAAAGTGCATGTCCATGAGAACAATAAGTAGAATCAATACTAATGTTGTGCTTCTTCATCGTTTCTTCTAAAGCTGCCATCTTCTTGAAACATTTGGACTCATCATGACCATTTTTATCACAAAAGTTGCAATGTCTGTTAGTATTCTTACTTTTATATTTTTCTCTTTTGTCACCAGTAGGAGTTGAAGTTGTCTGAGCAGGTTTGGGACCCTTATGTTGTTTGTTGTTATAGCGAGGATGTTGCTTCTTTGGATACTTGGGTTTATCTTTTTGCTAGGCAACTAAGGATTTTCTGGAGGGACCAACAGTGTTGATCACTCCAAATTGTACAATCTTATCTTCCTATTGAATCAAAGAAGCACAAAAGGACTCAAGAGTGGGTTTTTCATAAGCTTCTTCCCCTAGAGACTCTCTCATGGCATAAAAGGTAGATACAAACACGGAATATGCACTACCTAGCTTAGAAAGAATAAGATAGATGCAACGCTCTTCCTCCATCTTTATCTTACATTCTTCACATAAAATTCTAAGTATTTTAAACCTAGATAGATAGTCTCCAAGGAAAGAAAAATCATTTGGACTCAAGGTTAGTATTTGATTTTCTAACTCTTGTGCTCGAATAATATTGAGTTTACCAAACAAAGATTCAATCATGTCCCAAGATTCTTTGGGGTCATCAATGTCTTGAAGGTTGTACCTTAAATTAGGAGAGATGGAAATTCTGATTAGTGCACATGCTTCGTCATTCCTATTATCCCACTTGGATTTCTTATCAGCATCAGTGGGTGTTTTTTCCTTTCCCAAGGTAATTCGCTACAAGCCTTTACTTCTTAATAAATCTTCCATATGAAATTTCCATTGGAAGTAGTTGTTGTTGGTAAGAAATACAGTACTTGTTGAATCCATATTAAATATGAAGATAATGTGGATTTAAAAACTGAAACTGATGATCTGGATGGAAATGGCTCGAAAAGTTATGCGTTTTTAAAAAAAATGCCACTGAAAAGGACTTCTGATGTTAGAGTTATGCCCTTTTTAAGAAAGGCACAATCGGTAACCAAATGACCACTTGATTGTGTAAGTTTCTTTATGAAGTGACCCACTTTTATATATATAAGTGGGGATCACTTTTACAAAGAAGTTACTTTATAACAGAAAAGATGCATGCAAAATAAATAACTCTAAAATAAAACTCAAGCACTCTTACTTAATAAGAAAAATTTTAAACAAATGATCTAGAAAAACATATTGTAATGTTCAGAAGGAGGATTGTTTTTGTTGTTGTTGTTGTGGAAGATGGCCTTGGAGAGCATGCTAAAAAAAAACTTTTTTTCACACAAGAATTTTTTTTTGCTTCTCGATGACAAGAAGGGTTAGACCTCGATTACCTTACCCGGAAGATGCACCTTTTCCTATCTGTTTCTGATTTGCTGAAATCGTATAGGGCATGGGGAAAAGAGAATACATAGATGTAAAAGAGTAGAAGCCCAGAAATAAATAAAACAAAAATGAAATAAAACCAAGATACGACTTTGCAAAAATTTTAAAAAATGTGTATTCAAGCTTTATACCTCCGGATCTGACTATAATGGTCGTATCTTGGGAAAATAGAAACCTTTTCGAGTGAAATGAGAAGTGTTCCTAACTGAAAGAGGTTCTCCGGAAGCAATGGAATAGTCCTCTCAGCCCAGAAATGTATGGAAATGACAGAAAAAGGAGATGAGGCAACTCGGCTTCACGATCTCGATCTACAATAGGAGTGGGTATTCAAACAGGCTCTGATACTATGTTCGACAACACAGGTATTCCAACAGAGGATGAATACCTTTAGCAACCACTCACATAACCATATCAAAGATCAACACACCGATGTTTTCACGTGGTAAAACACCTACGGGGAAACATCCACAGCCCCAACCAACGCGGCCACTTGGAGCAGTTTATTAATGTAAAGAAAAATATTACAAAGAGATTTTACAAGAGATTTTCTCACAATCGATCATCGACAAATGACCCTCCATGCTCTTTAAATAGAGATCATGGAACAATCGGGTGTTAAGCCACAGATCAATGGTCATTAAGATCGAGGAGAGTATGAACCGTTGGATCACTCTATGTCGGGAACATATCATGACCGTCGAATTTCCTAACTACAAATGCATACTAATGCATACTAAAGAAACACGCTTTTACATAATGAAATATTATACCAAGTAGATCTTAACTAACTCCTAAGTGTCTAAATATCCTATCAATTAACCCTTATAATCACTATAATTTATTTCCCCAAACGCATTTGATTCATAACTACTACAATTTTTAGAATCCCAAACCCCTAAACCCTTGAAACTTTTACCCTAATATTTAACCCTTATAACCCCAAACATGTACATTAACTATTACATCTATCCATTATTAGTACTAGTCTATCACCTATGTTAACCCTAATCACTAACCTCTATAATTTCTAACGTATAAACCCCAAATAGCTAAAGCCTAACTTATTAACCCTAAGCACCTAATACCTATATCTCACAAACATTAATCGTTATAATACTCAAACCATATAACCACTTTACTCCATAACACTATAACCCTTATCATCCTTAACACCTAACCCTTAATTCTCATCATACCTAACCCCTATAAACATTAACCCCTAATCCCTATAAATCACAATTCTAAACCAATATAACCTTTATCTGACTTGTAAATCCTAATGATATTAACTACCATAACCCCTAACTCATATATTCATTAAGATTTAACTCTTGTAACATTTATAATGGATAAACCCTATTCTCAAACCCCTATAAACCCTCACTACTATTACCTTAATTGGTATAAACCCTATAACCCTTAGAATACCTAAATTGAACAAATATGATCTCTAATCCTAAAACTCTAATCTATGATAACCCGTGAACCATAACCCCTAACCAATATAACCACTAGCCAATATAATCATTCTAACCCTTAATTTTTAATTATTATAACCCTTGATTGCTATAATTGATATTGCCCCCAAGCCACAAATTATAAAACCCATTACCCATTTAACCTTTGTAACCATGAACCCATATAAACCATGTCAATCCTAACCTATCAACTATGTTATCCTTAATCCCAACAATTATAACTACTAACCCCTATAACCAATATAATCTATAAGCAATACAACCCCTAACCATTATAATTGTTTTAACCACTAACCACATAAAGCAAAATCACACTTAACCCTTAACTCCTAAAAACCTCGACCCTTTACACGTTATCTATATAACCCATGTTACAACTAACCCTAATAAATATTATCTTTTATCCAATATTAACCCATTTCCACTAACCCTTATAACATGTATAGCTTCTAGTTTCTATAACCCCACTAACCCTAAGTGTTTAGCTATATCCACTAATAGTTATATACATAAACCCCACTAAACCTATATCACCCCTAACACTTAACCCTTGTAACCCTTAAATTTGAAAACCCCAAACCATAATAAATCCTTACACATATTTCTTATAATCTCTTAGCTCTTTTAACACTTAGCAATTATAACCCTTAACCCCTAATCATTATAAAGAAAAAATCCTAACTCGTTTAACCCCTAATCCTTATGAACCCTTACCTCTAATGTCATCAACCTATACCTACATTCTTAAAGAACATAACCTCTAGCCTTTAAAAACCCCTTTATCCCATAACACTTATATTCTCAATCACTCTTTACCCTAATAAAAACTAATACCTAACCCATATAATTATAGATTAATAATTATATGGGTTAGGTATTAGTTTTTATTA
>JASDQU010100011.1:652725-695658 GCA_032191745.1 Picea mariana
TACCAAGAATATTTGTCTTATGAACAAGATATGGTACTATCCATTTTGAGGTTTGGCATAGAGATTGTTCTTATAGAATACACTACATTGCACCATAATATAATCCCTACACTCCTTGAAAACCATGTAACACCATTCAAATTAGACACAATATTCTTGCGACGAATTAGCTATACTATCGACGGATGTTTTTCATTGATAGTATAGCAAATTCGTCGCAAGATTATTTACATTTGTCTCTCTTGCAACGATATCAAATGATGCTTGGATTCATTTCATATTTGGTTTATCAACTTGAAATATCAATTTGATACTTTGCAAGATAACCGGTGTATGAGGTAGTGTTCTTGTGCATTGAAAAATGTAGGAGGTATATAGTTTTGCATTTCACGCATTAGATGAGGAATTTCTCTCTTCCAATACTTTGTATCATCTTCATGGATTTTTTTCAATGACAATCATCTACATGAGATCATGACACAAGAAAATAACATGTTTCAACATAACATAATATAATATATTACATTACATTACAAGTAAAACATGTTTCATTAAGTACAACAATAATTTGAAAGAACATTTTGCATATAAATCAAAACTACGTCTTACCTCATGTATTTTCCAAGATCATATATAACTTGTTTGACGTTTTTGTCAAAGTCATTTGGGAGAGATAGTGGTAGAACATACTGTAACAAAAAAATGAATCGTTATTTGTTTCGACCAAAGTAGACAAGAAAAACTAAAAAACATAAAAGATCTATAAGGCCAATATATATAAATATGTATACCAAAATTATTACCTTAATGAAGGTATGCCAATCATGTGTTTTTACCCCACCAAATTCACCTTTCTTCATTAAGATATTTTTTATGTTTGAAGAAAAACCCATGGGAAATTTAATTCTTTGAATGACCTCTTTTACAACATTGCTTTGTTGCTTTATTAATAACCATGGAAGTTTATTTCAGTCTAATACTCCATCTGATCTATTTGAATATTAGAACACACTTCATATTGCATGATTGGCTTCCTGAATGTTAGTACAAATTTTGACAAAAAAAAATTTGTCCCTCCTACCATCTATGATTCGCCATAATGTTTTAGTCCCATTCTTCCCGATATGCATTGTATCAAACAAATGATCTATTTTTAGCTCATCATAGTAGGGAAACCTCATGAATTGAGCGGGATAATATTTCATTCCTTGTGTAAGCCCATTATTAATAACTTCATGATGATTGCGGCCTTCATGAAGCATAAAAGAAATCACAAAAATAATTATCAAACACGGTAAAATAAATTCAATGATTAAAATAAACATTCAAAACATTACATGATCTATGATACATTATGAAATTGAGTACCTTGACAATTTCTATTATATTCCAACCTCCATAGGTGAGGTGTCATTCTTCATGGTTTTAAACCAGTCTCTTCTTTCCCATTGAAAAGATATTTTTCAGTAGTACAATATCTATGGTTCTTAGGAAGAAGGTGCCTATACTCATCAAACACCATCTTTCCTAAACTTTTTGAATGATGATACTTCATGTTAGGGCCACAAACTGGACATGCAAATTTACCCTTTGTTTGAAGACCTGCAACAAATATATTAATGTCAATTATACGATGAGATTATTTAAAAATTAAACATGCACCATGATAACATTAAAATATTATATAGTATTAAAGAGAAATATTAGAATGCTACATACCACAAAAATGTGTTAGTCCATGGGCATCATTAATTTTCCATAAAATTATTCCACGGAATTTAAATTTCTTCTCCCCAATTGGTTTACATATGTCATACATTGTGATGCCAACCCATAACTTTAGTAGCTCGTCGATAAGAGGCTCGATATATACATTCATATCTTTAACCCAGTACTTACCTAATTGTTTGAAATTACACATAATTACTAAAGGAATGATATCATGTAATATATATAATTAATTAAATAAAAAAAAGATATTATGCAAAAATTGAAACAAATGAAAATGTTAAATTCAAAAAATTAATGTAAACAAATGCCTGGAACAATCATTGTCAACATTATGTGCTCCCTATTTATTGACATCCAAGGAGGAATTTTATTTTTGATAAAAAAAAGTAGGCCACACTGAGTAAATATACCTAAGCTCTCCGAATGGATTAACACCGTCAGCTGCCAATGAAATCCTAACATTACGAGGTTCATCTTTGAAATTTGCCCATTTTTCCTCAATTTCTCTAAATGCAGAACCATCGGCAGGCATTCAAAGAACACCATCTCCACTTCTATTACATGCATGGTAATCCATAATTTGTGTTATGCTTTCACACCTGAAAAATCACTACAAATGTGGAATTATGGGAATATGACGAAGAACCTTTTGAGGCACCCTTTTTATTACTTGATCGGTTCGATATCAACTGATAAGACATTGCGGACATTCATTTTTAAAAGCATGTTGTCCATAATATATTATATGGTCATTAGGACATGCATCTATAGTTTGATAATTCATTCCAGTGTCTTTCATAATGGTGTGCAAACGTCAATATGTGCAAGGTAAAATATTTGATGATGGTAACAAAAATTCACCTAACAATCTACAACATAACAAACAACTAGTTAATGTAAGAATATTAATCGTAAAAATTGCATTCTTATTTTACACATTAATTAACACTTATGTATAATATGAGATGAAACATATTAAATACCGTAGTATATGTGTCATACAAGTGTTCGACAAATTATTCATAACCTTTAAGTTCACTAGAAGCAATGCAGCAGAGAGAAGATTTGCTCTTGATCCTTCATAAAGTTGTTTATTTTCCTTTTCTAATAGAGGTTCATTATAAATACCAGCATTTTCCCCATCCTCATACGGCTGTGAAAAAAAATCTTGGATCATTTGATTTGTCCCATCATCTTCTTACATGGGATCATTAACTTGATTTGTCCCATCATCTTCTTCCATGAGATCCTCATTTTCTTGGTCATGATGATGTTCCTCAGCTTGTACAACATCATTTATACTAATACTTGGTGCAATATTCTGTGGAAATTTAGAGGGAAACTCTAACTTTATAATTACAAACAATCATGCAAAATTAATGTATACTATAACAAACATTCAAACAATATATATACATATATATAATTTTATATAAAATTTACAAAATAAAAAAAGATAATGAATATATAGCTAATTACCATGGGACAATATTCATTCAATCCTCCATCAATGTGCCCATATTTCCTACAATGTTTTGTAGTTGTTGCTATTAAAATTCTTACGGGACATTTGAGGCAACATTTTTTACAAGGGCAATAACATCTACCATCACCCTTTTCACCCGCTTTACTTTTTTCCCCACCTCTAACAACATTCTTCCACATTCTTTCACACAAAAATACCCTTTAAGAACTGTCATTATTATAGCAAGATTGTTGCAACATCTTTAAATTGTCAAATATTTATAGTCCAATTTTAGGTCACTATTGTCGCAATTGCGACGATTATGACCCAAAAATATTTCTTTTTTTACCTATTTATTTTAGGTCAATTTTAACGATCAATTTTAAGGTTAGGTAAGTCGTCTCTCTTGCGATGGACAAACTACGTTCGTCACTCTTGCAATGAACATTGACCATAATAATTTATTCAAACTACATGTGTCAAGATAGCGACGAATATAGGGTGGATTTAGAAAAATTGAACTTTTTCTCTTGCATGTTGCGACGAAAGATTACTTTTGTCGCAAGTGGTCGTCACAAATTTTTCAATATGTAGTAGTGCTTGGATGTAGGGGCTGGAACTTGTTCCTCTGGTGTACTCCTAGTCTTCCTGCTAGAGGGATTGGATGTAGGGGTTGGAACATGTTCCTCTGGTGTACTCCTGATATTCCTTCTAGAGTATTGTGTTATAGTACTACCTTCATTGTCTCTTCATATCTTCTTGTGTTTGAATCTCAATTCGAGAGTCTTTTATGCTTCTCCACCTTTTTCTTTAGGAATTTTAACAATCACTTCTGGAGTATTCTCTGCAATTTCCCAAACCTGTTCCTGAGGTATTTCAAGAACTCCTTCTGGAATACTTTCTGTAATTTCCCCAGCCTACTCATGAGATACTTCAACAATTACTTTGGGGACAATGTCTACAACTTTCCCAATGTCATTCCCATACCTTTGTTTCTTCCTCCTTTTCGTACTCATTTGAGTTTCACTTTTCGTGGACAATTTTGGTTGAATGTTCTTGATATTGGATGATTGTGCCACCATAGGTGCAGGTTGTTCTTCTAAAAATGTTGTCTTCTCTTTATTCAATTTACTTACATATTGAGGTGAGTTAGGGACAAAAGGATCCATTGTTTTAATAAATTTATGTCCTTTCTTTCTATTATCTCCCTTCTTCCTATCTGACCCTTTACTATGTTCCCATGTTACACTCCCTTCTACAGACTTATAAGTCTCATGAGCAAAGTTTTGTGTTAGGAATGTCTTCCAACTAATGTCCAGTTTTCTCAATTCATGGACAACCAAGAGTTTCATCAGACCATGGTGATAAATACTAGTTTTGGGTTTCTTGGATGCAGACTTAACACCCCTCACCATCTCATTCAGACTCATCCACAAGAAATGAGGAAAGTCTATGTATGGGCGTCCTTCAAAATGCAATAAAATCCTTATATGATAAAGAAAGGCTACTTCATACCTCCCTTCGCAAGTTGAAAAAATCAGCAAGAAGACAAGCATTGTCAAATATTCACCTTTGATCCAGCCTCTGTATATTCCTTTCGTCCAATCTGGTTCCAGGTGTCTGGGTTTCAAGAATTTTTGATAGATTCCTCTGTCCATGATGATGCCTTTGAAATACTTCTCTCCGGTGGAAGGTAACCTAGTCGCCTCGACTATGGTAGCTTTAGTAATTGTTAGTTTCAGGTCCCCCAACTGGAAACTCTCCCCATCATAATTTTGGATGAAGGCACAAGATACCCCATCATGATGTCCTCTAAATTTTTCCAAGAAGGGAACCCAACCAGCCTTTTCAATTTTTTCTTTGCAAAATTGATACTTCTCCATTTCTCTGTACATATGAAACATTGGTTTGTGCCTATCAACCCCCATGCTAGCTTAAAGACATGTTTTAACACAAGTATTAGGAATGAAACTTAGGTGGGGTTTTGTTATTGGATGTAACACTACGCGAACAGGGTGATGGAGGCCGAGTAATAAGATAGTAGGAGCAGATCAAGTGGTGTATAACAGAAAAAATCCAGAAGAGCATATATAATGAAATCGAGAGGACAACGTTCCATTCTTTGAAATGATATCAAGGTAAGGAAGAATTCATAAATTGTGCCTCAAGATCGTGTTTATGGACAAGGTGACGATCATACCCACAAGTAGTGTCGCATCCCTTTCTTACTGGTTTCCACAATGATGATGATGAATGTGGGTGATGTGACCAAAAACATCCTTAGGTAGCATTCGACGTCATAAGTTTAAACAATATGAGTTCATAGGAAGTGGTATAATCATAGTTTTGTCATCATACATACATGAATTTTTGACAAGATATGCCAAACTATATGATCACCTTATGAAGAGATTTGTGTACATTATCATTGATTTCAAAACTAGGGGAATCATGAAGAACTTCGAAAAATAATGATATGGAGGTTAAGTGATTCAAAATAACAAGGGACTATGAGGGTAGCCATATGAAAAATGTAAAATTCATGTGGTTTTTAATAAAAATGAATAAACATTGATTCCATACCTCTATATTACATTGGAATGCATTTGAACAATTGAAGCTATATCAAATGTAGAGAAATGTTATTAGAATCCCCTCATCAATATCATAACACAAATTTAGTACCAGATCGCCACAACACTATCAGTTTAGTACCAGAACAATATAGAGTATTTATTTTAGTACCGGATCACCATAGAGAATATTTTTAGTACCAGTTGAACACAGAGACTTTTCAGTACCAGACTAGCACAAAGAATCGGTCTAGTACCGAATGAACAGAGGGATTTTTAATACCGAACCAACACAGAGAATCCATTCAGTACCGAATGAACAAAAAGTGTATTTTTTTAGTATCAGATGAACTTTGGCAAATTACCCGAAATCCTGTAGGTTTATTCTTCGTGTCTAAACATGTTTTGTGGGTCTCGCTGAAGTAGAGGTGGAAAATTGGAATGGAATTTTGAAAATGCAATGGAAGTATCACAAAATGAGGTAAAAGATCCAATGATTGGGCTCCAAGCTCTATAACAAGAAGGAAACTGCAATTGTACATCCTCCTTTAGAGGTGTAGAACATCCTCTTTTTGGAACCAATTAAACCATTATTTTCATTGCCACTCCCATTTTATTGAAAACAAGATCCTAACTACTACTGTACTGTGGATTTTCTCGAGCCCAAGTCAGCTAATTCTTGCTGGTGTTTTCAATTTTTAGGAGTTTGGAAAACTTAAAGAAAACTCCTTATACTATCTTGTGGATTTTTCTCAAGCCTAGGTCAGTTAGTTATCATCAGTGTTTTCAATTTTTAGGAGTATGAAAAAATTAAATAAAACTCCTTATATTGTCCCATGGATTTTTCTCAAGCCCATGTCAGTTAGTGCTCCCTGGTGTTTTCAATTTTTAGGAGTCTGTAAAACTTAAAGAAAACTCCTTTTTGTCTCCTTTCACATGAGTAATCTATGAGGGATGGGTAAAGTAATAAACTCACCTCTGACAAACGTCCTTTTTATTGCTTATCTACATGAGAACATAATCATCTTATGCATTTGTTAGTAACACCACAAAAGAATCACTATCTAAAAAACATTTATATATAAATGCATGTACAAAATTAAATAAAATCACATAACAAAAACTTACAGTGATGGTTCAACAGGAGGGGAACCCCTCTTTCTTACCAATTGCATTTCTGAATTTTGAAGAACTTGTTTGATAAAATCCTCTTTATACAGAGGCTTATGATATAGTTTCAATCAATTCCCATTCACATCAAAGGAGGTCTGATCTTAATCAATAGCCTTTATCTTAATTGAACCATTGTTGTAAATTGTGTCTACTTCATAAGGTCCCAACTATCGAGTGGACAATTTACCTTTAAAACTATTGAACCTACTATCATATAGAAGGGCCCAATGACCAGACTGAAAATATTTCTTCTTGATATACTTGTCATTCCATTTGGTCCTTTGTTCTTGAATAAGTGTAGTCCTCTGTAGAGAATCTTGTCAGGAAACTTTTTGAGGTAATTTCCCTATTACGAGCTAGTTTGGCACATCGGCATACCAAGGAATGTAAGTAGAAATAAAAAACATACTTTCATCTGGAAAATTTTCATCCACTGGGGAATTATCACCTATATGAATGAGTCTATATAGGGAATCAACAACAAGGTTATCTTTTCCAGGTCTGTCAATGATAGTAATATTGAATTCTTGCAATAGTAGCAGCCATCTAGTAACTCTAGCATTTGTCGTAGGCTTATTCATTAAAAATCGAATAGTTGAATGGTCTGTGTGTACAAAAACCTCGTACCGTATTATGTAGTGTCTGAATTTATTAATGGCATGAACCATTGATAAAAATTCCTTTTGAGTGGCAATGTAATTTACTTCTTTACGGGAGAGATTTTTGCTAACAAAGTGGATAGCATATGGGATTTGGTTTTCTCTGTCCTAGAATGGCTCCCAAAGCGGTATTTGAGGTATCAGTGAAGATATGAAAGGGAAGAGACCAATTTGGTCCTATTAACACAAGGGCACTAGAAAACGTTTTCTTTAAAATTTCAAAAGAAATATGACATTGCTCATCCCAATGGAATTCAACCTCCTTTGCTAATAATTTGAACAGTCGGGCAGCCAGATTTGTGAAATTTTGAATAAATCTCTTATAATATCTAGCATGCCCCAAGAAGATTCTAACTTATTTTTGTGAGCTAGGGATTCTGATTTGAGAAATAATGTCAATTTTAACAGGATCTACCTGTATGCCAGTATCGGAAATATGATGACCCGAGACAATCCCCTCAGTGAGCATCATTCTATATTTTTCATGGCTAAGGGAGAGATTAGTCTCTTTAGACCTAATCAATAATTTCTCCAAATTGTCCAATGCTTGCTGAAAATCATCTCCATATACTATGAAGTCGTCCATATAGACTTCTACATAGTCATGGGTTAAATTAGAAAAAATGGCTAGGACAACCCTCTAGAAGGTGGCATGGGCATTACACAACCCAAAGGGAAGAAACCTATAAGCATAAATACCCCATGGAAAAGTGAATGTGGTTTTCTCCTGATCTTCAGGGGCAACTTGGATCTAATTATACCCACTAAACCCATCTAGGAAAGAAAAGTGCCTCTTCCTAGACAAGGTGTCCAACACCTGGACTATGAAAGGTAAGGGGAAATAATCTCTATAGGTATCCTTGTTCAACTCCTTGATTTCCACACAAATTATCCACTTGCCATTTTTCTTCAAGACAATGACTAATGGAGACACCTGTTTGCTACCTGAAATAGGGTAAATGAAAAACATGCATGATTTTTTGGAGCTCTTCTTTCACTATGTATTTTAAGGATAGGTTCATTATTCTTTGGGGCTTCCTAATAGGTATGATTTGATCATTGGTGTAAATATGATGTATATAGGTATCTGGTTGAATTCCTTTCATATCAGAGTAATCCCATGCAAAATCACTGAATTGTCCTTGGATCATTCAGATCAATTTTTGTTGTTGATATGATTCTAGGCCAGAATTTATACACAGGGATTTCTCGAGACTGATTTCAACATTTCAGAAATTTGGCTTCTCTTCTTCACTTATTGATGATATAGTAAATAATGTAGAGGGATGCCAAAAATTTTGGAACTCAGGGTTGAAAATATGTGTGAATTCTGGGAAAGATTGAGGATACTCAATGCATTCTGCATTGGTTAAAAATAGGCTTAAAATAATTTCTACAGTTTGTTCTTGAACTCCCTTTGCTTGCTCAAGTGTTAACAAGAGCTCATCACAATTATCCTCCCCATAGGGATTCTCCAGCCATACTATAACTTTAGTGGTTGGTTGGGTAGGAGGAAAGAGAACAAGTTTTTGACTGTGGGTTCCATTAGAATTTGTCATCTCCCCAGACTGACAACTAATAAATGCATCAAT
This sequence comes from Picea mariana, assembly GCA_032191745.1. NCBI lineage: Eukaryota > Viridiplantae > Streptophyta > Pinopsida > Pinales > Pinaceae > Picea > Picea mariana. Next base: position 661,919 of record JASDQU010100011.1, read on the forward strand.
AGTGGCCAGCCAAGGTCGACCAAGAACAAATGGATGCCCAGGTTTTGAGGATTTTGAATGAATTACCAAGAATTCCATAGGACACTGCTAGGATGCTAAGGTAATCATTACATAATATAGGCTTCCTGCTAGGCTGATGACTGATTTGTATTCCAATTCCAAAAAGGTCTGTGTTGGCCTTAAATGATTTAGTTGCAGTGTATGCATAGTGTCAATAGTCATAACATTTATTGTTTCTCCTATATTGATAATGGTATTTGACAAAGAAATAACATTAGTTTCTACAGTCACCACTGGGTTTCCTGGATCATTATATTTGGATGGAATTTCTGATATAAATTCTGATAGTTTTCCAACCACTTTTATGACAGGAGGTTCCTTCCTCTTCCTTCCAGGATTTTTGATGCAAAGATCCATTATAATTTTAGAATAGATAGGAATATATTTAATGGATAGGATTAGGGGAATATTTCCACATACATTCCAGAGTTCAACTTATAAGTCATGTCCTAGAGGTACCTCAGGTTTCTTCACAAGTAGTATTTCTGGATAGGGTGGAGGATTATCTTCCCGAGGTATTTTTGATGGTTGAGGAGTGTGAGGGGGAATTTCCTCTTGTACAAAGATGTCTTATTCTTCATTGGGTTGGTCATATATATGTTCTTATTCTCTAATAACCACTATAGAATTTGGTTTATTCAAGACTTTCCCAGATCTCAATTGAATTTCATTTAGTGAAGTAGGAGTTATTACATAAGTTGGGAAAGTCTGCACTTCAAGGTTCTGTATAGGTTGATTAGGCTTATTGTTCGGATTAGGGATGGATTGTGCAGGACTAGGGGTAGGCCGAGGGGGATTTGGATTAGGTGCAACTTGCATTTGTTTCTGTTGCTTTGGGTTCAAAGGGAAGGTGAGTTCTGGTTGCATCTAGGAAGGTGGAAGTAAAGAAGGTGGATTAAATCCTAGTAACAACCGAGAGGATTTGAAGGATATTGTTGATAAGTAGGAATAATTGGTGTTTGAAAAGGGAAATTCCCATATGCATGGCTTCTCCATCCTTGTTTCCAAGGTTGGTCTTGTGGTTACTGATGTGTCCATTGAGAATAAGACATTGGAGAAATCCATTGTTGTTGTGGGTATGGTGTGGTAGGGTTGTAAATCATGTTAGAATTTTGTTGTCTCCATGCTCTCTTGAGGGGTACTTCCTTATTTGTCTAATTTCTCCTTGTTTAGATCTAGAAGCATCCCTCCTTACACCACCAATGGAGGGAAATTTCACTTCACTCTCTCGACTGTCATCCACTTGTCCTATCTCTGCAGTTTGTCATTTTTGACCGAACAAGTATGAAACAGGATGTTGCTTGGCACAATCCGGTGTTACTTGCAAGGAAGATGCAACTAGAGTGTGTTTCTATGATAAATTATGAATTCCACTATGGTCAAGTTGTTGTTATCAATGTTTATGTGTTGATCCTGACGTAGTCAAAATGAGAGGCATCTCTGTGGGAACCCAATACTGAAATACAACACATACCTTGAAAGGTAAGAAGTTTGTGGAAGAGTGAGTGGCCCTATTGTAAGTGTGCCACCTTTGCAAATCCGGCATCAAGAGGTGGAATTATTTGGCGTAGTGGTGGTAATTCACCAGGTGACCTCCCTTTTTACTCATCTCTCCAAGAGAAAACTAAGAGGTAATCTTGGGTAAGGGATAACGATCTTTAATTCTTCCTTGGGTGCGGGACTGGTAAGCAGTAACTACTAGATGTTCAATAGTGTCTTGGGTAATCGAGAGAGATGATGAAGCATTGGGTAATGATGCATCAGGAATGAGATCAATGGATGGAGAAAGGGCTTGAGAGGGTGGGATCCTTCAGAGAGACTGCAAGACATTGGAAAATTCTGGGAGTAGAGGGAGTATTGTGGGAGGTGTCGGATTAGTGAGGTTCTTGGGATAAACATGGAGGGACAAACATAGAGAGACATTGTTGGTATTTATAACATGGTGAGTATCTATGGTATCGGTTCATGACGGTGGTGAAGTGATAGAATATGAAGTAAGTACATAGGTGTGCCCATCATGTTTAAGGTGTTACTCAAGAGTCTTGGAATGCTACACCGCTTACCGGTTTTGTTGGTAAGGAAGATCGAGAAGGAGATCAACACAATCTAACAGTGACATGTCATATATCATAGTGTCATGAAAAGGACTAATGGAGAAAGTGAAGAAACAACACATAGAAATAGTGATGCAAGGACCGCCCTTCTGTACCCTACCAAGATGATATGGATCGAGGTGTGGGGTGGTGGGGAGTTTCATATGTTGGACTAATTCTTGTGATATAAGATCATTTTTACTATCGTTTTCTAGAATGAGAGTGGCGAGTTAATTTTTAATTTGGTAGTTGTGAGTGAATAGTGGAACGTTATGGCGACCTGGTTCTAGTGTAGTCATGACAATGGGGGATGGGTCAGCTACGATGGGGTTGGTGAGAGAGATGACTTCTGGTTGCTCGAAAAAATTTGTGGGTGTGGCCTCTACAAACAAGGTATGATGGGGGTGGCTATTTTTAATGGCTCGACAGTCGGCAGAGTGATGGGAGTTGGCCTTGTGAAAATTATAGAAAACTGCATTTTTGGTCGCTGATGAGGAAGAAGGATAAGGTTGAGAATGAGAAAGAGGTGGGTTACCAACCTAGGTTCGATTTGGAGGATATTGAATGTGAGGAGCCACCTTACTTTCTACGGCCAAGGCCTATAAGAAATCCTTGTCCATAGAAGCGTCATCCAAAATATCTACCTCCATTCGAAAAGGTAACAATAAACTAGAATTGACCTTAGCTATGAATACCTCGTCTAGTTCGCTAACATGTCGTTGAATGCATAGCTTGCAAAAGACATCAATGTATCCTTGAACTGATTGATTCGAAAGTTGACAGAGTTATAACCACTTGGCGAGAAAATTATGAAGATATCCTAGAGGGTAGAAGTGTTCCCTCAATGCATGATAGAATGTATCCCACGACACAATTTGGTCATTTGTCGGGGAAGACAGTGTACCGAGCTCGATGATCAATTCAGAGATTTCCAATTGTGTGTCCCACTAGGTTTGTGTGATTCCTTCTAGTTGAAAGATGGCTATCTACAATTTGGTGGCCTCTTCCATCTTATGTGAGGTCTTGAAGTAAGTGAAGAAGCTACGAATCTAGGAATCGACCGTCTCTCTATTCATTTAGTCGACAAACTTGGGTAACTGAAAACGGGTGTCCAATTGCATGGTCATTGGAGGTCATTTTTGTTGAAGTCGAATCAATTCTTGGAGAGCCAGCACCAAGTATGCAACTGGATTTCATGTGGTTGCACTAGATTTCTCACTTAAGGCCTCTCATCAAGATGACATGGTTTGAAGGAACTAAATAGACCCTGAGGAGGGTGTGAGAGTAAGCATGAGTAGGGTGAAATGAATTCTCTTAGAAAAATAATGAGACTAAGTATGAAGACCCAAATAGACAAATGAATCTGGTGGATGAAGTTTTTGGTCCCAAGGACAAAACTTGCTCTGATACCAATTGATCTGATAGTGTGAGGGCATCTTATACCATGGAGACTAATTTTTCTCTCTATGCATTCTCTGATAGATCTGAGTGAGGGATTCTCTCTGTAGACTAAGCGAATTGGAAGATTGATGCAATAAAGGAAGAAGGAAAATGCTACTTGCCAGAGATAGATGCCTTGTCTATTCCTTACGCTTTCGACCAATGAACTAAAGGGACGTCTTTCTCATACACTTAGAATAATAAGAGATGCGCACTAGTTCCTTTGGTGCACATTCTCTCTCTCAACCCTCACCTAACAGTAAAAACAAAAAAACAATATTGTTCTCTAACTCGTTTTAGAAAAAATGAAAATCAATGTTACACAAGAAAACTAGATAGTGTAAGATTCACAAAACTTCATCAAATCTATTAGAGGATTGTATCCATTCTTAAAAAATCAAGGCGATCTTATACAAACAGTAAATTTCCCTTTATTATTCTTCATTTCTCTGTTGTTGGCACAGGGACAGACCCAGGGTTCAACGCTACAACAACGCACCAACAAAACCCTAACTGCCAACCCTTTCAGCAACACCTGCGAAGCAGATGAAGTCTCACCAGAGGTAAAGGCAGGGGTGGTTGCAGGACTCCAATGTCTGCAACCTTATATGGGACACAAATATGTGATTGTAACACCTTAACACAATACCTAGAAATATAGTTCATCAATATTTAACTAGTTTCTACTTCACAGATAAAACCCTAATTACAGAGCATCGCAGTATTCAACCAGACCTAGCATCTAGAAACACTTAGTATGATGAAACAGATCAGATTTAGTAGATTCAAGCAATAAGAACATTCACACAGGCTAGATCTACCATTCACTCTCATTATTAAGTAAAAAGAAACAACAAATATATCTATCATTCATCTATATCAAATCATCTAAACAAGTAAACACATAAATACATCAATACATTGCACAAAGAAACCATAACACAAGATGTGCGTGGTTCACCCCCACCCTAGGGATACGTCCACCAAATCTTCGTCTTCTTTATTAACCTCTTTCAATCTTCTTACATGCACAAAGCTCCAATATCCTACTCCGCATAGGACAAGAGATCTGCGTACACTCCGCCATATCCTCCTTCCCCGAGTAGATCTAGGCACAAAGCCTTACACAACCTCTCACAATCACTTTCACTTAGCCTTGCAAGTCTCACACGACATGCAAAAATCATTTGCAACCATTACTTGCATCTAGTCAAAAGGCACTTAGCCATTCATACTCACTACATCACCTAACATCTATTTATACATTACAAAATCAGGCCTAAACATGGATAAACCCATGGGCTGACATTCCCATACCCGTTACATAAGCCCCAAACCCAAGAATCCATAAAAATGGGCTAATATCCCACAATCTCCACTTCATCCTGCGCTCTGCCTTCGACAGCCTGTCGAAGTCCCAAAAATAGGTCAAACATGACCAAGAATCCTCAAAACTTGGTCAAGGGCCAACAGGCCCCCAACAGTCACCTCTAACTCATCCTGAGTCACTCTATTATAAGTAACTCTTCCTCAAAAGCCTCGAGCTTGGCTCGATATTATTAGACTTTTTGTTGTGTCATGGCCTCCTGTTCATCTAACTCTTGGATGAATTCTTCGTTGACAGGTCCCTCTAGGTGTTGTTCAGCTGTAGTGACGACTTGCTCCAATTCTTCTCCTCAGCTTTCGATCTCTGTGAATAGTTGGCAAGCCTCATCTTGTATAGTTTGGATCCTTTGAGTTACTTCCATGAATATGCTCTAAATGGTGTGGACCTACAGTTGATCAATGCGCTTCTCTTGGGATCGCTTCATCCTTTCAACAGCTGACAGGGGCTTCAACTTCGCCTATATTGTTTCTTCTTTCTTCTTCGCCTCCTGGAGTTATGACTCTAGTGCCTTCATTTATGGATTCTCAGTGAGTTGTTCATAAGTATGGGCATTGCGATCACTTAGTTTCTTACATTCCATGGTGAGGGCCTTGATTCTTTCAACTGTGCTTCGGGCAGTTGCTTCTCTTTGATCCCTCACATCCTGCAGAGTGTCGGGCACTATGTAGAGCTCTAAGTATGCTATTATTTGTAACTACTGGATAGATTCCATGAGCTTCTCTACTTGATGCTCAATTCTTTATTTTTCCTTTGGCTCTAAGACTGTCACAGAGCGAAGTTCTATGTTGAATTCTTCTTTCACTTCGAGTTGCTCTATGAGAAACTATTTTTTTTCTTGTTGAATCTATGTTTTCTCCTCTTCAAACTTTTTTTGGAGAGAAACCTTCTCCTGCTCTGCAGCTCAGAACTTTTCTACGAGTACTTCTTGCACTTGCCTCAAGGCCTGGGTGCCTTGTTATGTTTCTTCTTGTGCGTGACGAAGGTGAGATTCGGTTGCATCAACTAGTCGACAGAGTTGGGCTGGCTCATCTCCCAACTCTGGTTCTCCCGATGGCAGGGGCACAGTGTACACTGCACGACTAGACTAAAGGGAATGATGTACCCCTCGAAGTTCAATCTCAATTTTTTCGTACATCTCCTCCTACTTGGCTTCATGTTTCTGCAAGATTTCTTGCGAGGCATCGTTTACAACTATGATGATGAAGTCAAAATCATTGGCAGTGAGCATAGTCTTCATCTTAGTCAAAGTGGCTCTAGATTTCTTCCAGGAAGAGGGTTTTGAGGGAGAAACATTCCTCTTCTTTAGGAGATCAGTCTCATATCTAGGCAATGTTACTTTTCCTTGCTTCTGCTTGTCTTCTTTTAGATTTATCTCTTCTACTTTTTCATCACCCCCTTGGCCAGGTGATACTGAAGAAGTCTTCTCTGAGGCGCTGCTTAAGTCTTGGACTTCTTCGGTCTTTGCTAAGTCTCCATTTTGACACTTATAATTCCCTATCTCACCTTGTATTTGAGCCCCTTTTTCCTATGTTAGAAGCCTGTACTTGACTGTTTCCTCCAAAACATACCTAATGACCTTGTTCATGTACACAAGAGGTAACTTATGATTAAAGCATGTTTTGTTTGACTTTCTTGAGTTAATTCGATTAAAGTGTTCTATTTTGTATAACCCTGATCATTTTAGTCATGAACAACCTATTTTGGTACCTCAACATTCCAGTACTACAAGTCACCATGCAATCCGGTACCAAGTCTATTCTGGTACCCAAGGAATTTTTGATCTGATACTATCTGCTCTGCATCCATTCTGGTACCAAGTCACGTGCTATTCCGGTATTGTCTACTTTGCATCCACTTCGGTAGTTAGATTCGCAACTATGTGTATTCTGGTACCAACACCCCTATTTCCAGAATGCAGTAGTTGGACCAGTATGATGATGAAGATTTTGAGAAGTCAGTTAGACCGAAGCTTCCAAATCAGTTTTCCATATCACGATAGACTCCATCACTCATGCACTTTGTGTCATGAGGATGGATTCGATCCCTAGAGATTCAATGTAAATACCAATTCTAATATTTTTAAAACTGTGTGATGCTTATCCATAGATATTGATAGTATCGGCTTACCTTCTTTATAAGGGATTATGTATAGATGATAGTGTGTGTGGATAATAAGGAATGTAACAAAGTAGTTTGTCAGAACCAGATGATACATATCGTTTCTATTTATGAGATGAATAATTGTTGATCCCATTTACCAATTGAAGTAATGCAAAAGTTCTATTATGCAAATTCCTGAGTATGAGTAAAATATTTTAGTCTGTTATTTTCTTAAGAGGTTCCTTGTTGGTTCGGTAAGGGCCCACCTCCCCAACCAAGATAAACCTCCCTGTATATGCTCTGTGTGATTGTGTGAATGTTTTACAGTAGTGTGTTGTCAATGATTTTGATATGGATTTTATGAGAAGAACGAAATGAATACAAATTATTAATAGGTTCTTAACATAAAATAACAGAGATACAGTAAAACTGGTTTTCTATTAAAAAACTAAATAAGTTGAAACTGTAAAATGCAGCAGAAACAACCTTGTTGGAATGGTGGTGACTTATCTTTGAGCAGAGATGTGACAACAACATGCATTTGCAAGAGGAAGGTTACAATGAGGCTCTGAAGGCCTTTTTACAATAATCCAGAATGCCAAAAACCCTAGACATCCAAAAACCTAACCCTAGGAGATGAAGCGCCGAAAGTCATGTGGGCCCCGTTTGGGTAAGTTAGTACATCAACTTCCCGGGGTCGTAACTTTTGCATACGATCTTTGTTTTAGGTGTGTGATAGCCCGTTGGAAAGGTATCATCGAGGAGATTCATTTTGGGGGCTCAATTATACCTTTGGATATCATTGAGGATATCTATCCCGAAAAACCTTCATTTAGGCCCTCAAAATGGCCCTGGAAGTTAAAACTGCTAAAAATAGTAAATTGTCAAAATTGTCAGAAAACTATTTTGAGCCAATTGGAAAAGGTGGGTGGCCACCGATATCCATCTGGATCAATCCTCCCTCCTTAGGAAGTAACGGTGTCCATTGCATTGAGGTCCCCCATCAGATGAGGAAATTTATGTTGAATTTGGCCCCGGGTGAGCCACTTGCCTTGGTGCAGGAGCTGCCCTGCTTTGACGACACGATAAAGCTGGATCCTTTGCTGTCGAATGCCCTTGATCTGTCTGTCCACAATATGATCATTGGATTCCTTTTGTAGGTAGTCAAGTTTGAGCTCTGTTGGTTTTAGTTGTTCTGCTACTTCTGAGGTGTCCAATAATGGTGGGAAATAAGGGTGAAGGAGATCCACGTTGAACATTGGGTGCAGACCAAGGAAAGGAGGAATGTTGAGCTCAAAAGAATTATACCCCATGGTCTTGGTGATAGTGTATGGCCCATAACAGAGTGGACGAAGCTTCCGATGGGGTCCTGTAAGGCATTCTTTCTACAAGTGCAACCAAACATTGTCTCCCACTTGAAACTTATGCGGCACCCGATGTTGATCATGGCGCTATTTGTACTTGTCATTGGACTTCTGTAGGATATCCTGAACCTATTGGAAGATGTGCTAGATCCACTCAATGAACTGGGTGGCTTTGTCAGCTTTAGTTGGAGCAGGAGATGAGTCGGTCGAGGTGACCACAAGGGGAAGTGCAACATCTATGGGTCCCACTGGTTGGAATCTCAACCCCACTTGAAAGGGGTTGTGGCTGGTTGAGATATGCAAGGCTCAGTTGTAGCTATGATTGACATAGGGAAGGCTCTCATCCCATGTGCGAGGGTTCTTTGAATTATACGTGTGAAGGATATGCACAATCATTCGATTTACAACCTCAGATTGGCCATCTATCTGGGGGTGGAAGGCCATGGATTTGGTGAGCTCGGTGTCCAGCAGTGACCAGAGGCTCGACTAGAATGTGCTGAGAAATCGACTATCCCGATCTGAGACAATGGTTTGTGGGATTCCAAAATTTACCTAAACTCATTCAAAGAAGAGCTTGGCAGTGGCCTTTGTTGTGATGCTCTTCTTGCAGGCAACCAGAATCACCATCTTAGAAAAGAGATCAACAACCAAAAAAACATAGTCATTTCCCCTCTTGGTGGACAGGAGGCCCGACATGTAGTCCATTGAGATGGATTCCCATGGTCTATCGGGAGTAGGAAGAGGGGTGTACAGGCCCTATTTCTTAGTGGTCGGTTTGGCAATAGCGTAGGCAGTGCAGGACCTGATATACTTGCTGACCTCCTGTCGAAGTTTTGTCTAGTAGAAATGTTTCTGTAGCATCGCCACTGTCTTTTCAATGCCGAAGTGTCCTGCCACCTGACTGTAGTGGGCTTCCCAGATCATCTTCTCTTTCTCACTTGATGGAACACATATATGGCCCAGATGACACAACAACCCATCCTAAAGATGAAAATTATCGACAACTGTGTTTGCACCGAACATTTGGTAGGTGGTGGCGAAGTCAGGGTCTATCTCATAGAGTTGGGGGCATCCAGATGTCTCATGGCTGCAAGATTCTAGCACTGTGGTGAGTGTCGTGACTGGTGGTCTATTGAGGCAATCAGCGACGCAATTGGTGCTTCTTGTTTTATACTTGATGTTGAGGTGAAATTGCTGCAAGTATGTGGACCACTTTTGATGGCAGTCATTCTGCAATTTTCCCTGCGTCTGCATGAACTACAGTGGCTTATGATCAGTGTGGATGACTATCTCCTTCCCAAGAATGTAATGTCTCCACTGGCAGCATGCTTGCACAATGGAGTACATTTCTTTGTCATAAGTAGGGTACTTACGGATAGTATCTGACAGTGTCTCACTATGATAGGCCACGGGGTGGCCGTGTTGAGTGAGAACGACACCCACAACATAGTCTGAAGCATCTATCTTGATCTCAAAAGGATGTTGCAGGTTTGGTAGTGAAAGTACTGGGGCTGAGCACAAGTGTTACTTCAAATCATCGAACGCTTGTTGTTGGGACCGACCCCATGCAAATTTTGCCTTACCACCACCTCTGTTTATTTGGCTAAGGTCCCATGCAATATGGGAGAAACCCAACATGAACCTACGCTAGAAATTGGCAAGGCCTAAGAAGCTCTGAAGCTCAGTGAGTGTTGTTGTGGATGGCCAGTCACAGATGACTTGGATCTTGGGTGGATCCACATGTACGCCATGCTGATCAATGATGTAGCCCAGGTAATGGACCCTGTCCATGCCGAAGGAGAATTTTTCCAAGTTGGTGTATAGTTTGTGTTGCCGCAGGGTGTGCAGAACCTGTTGAATATGCTGCAAGTGTTCCCCCAAGTCTTGCGATAAATTAGAATGTCATCAAAATACACCACTACAAAAGTATTGGTGAAAGGTCACAAGATATCGTCCATCATCCTCATGAAAGTGGCTGGAGCATTTGTCAAACCAAAGGGCATGACCAACCATTCAAAAAGGCCTTCCTTTGACTTGAAGGTGGTCTTCCATACATCTATCTATTCTATCGAGACCTAGTGGTAGACAGACTTTAGATCAGTCTTACTGAAGTATTTGGCCACCGTGAGTTGATCAAGGAGGTCATCAATTCGGGGAATCGAGTATTGGTTTCTGACTGTGATTTTATTGAGAGCCCGGTAATCAATACAGAGTCACCAGGTTCCATCTTTCTTCTATACCAGCATGATTGGGCTCCTGCAAGGTGATGAGATGGGGTGGATGTGCCCCTTGTGGAGCAGTTCTTGGATCTATTGCTTGATCTCCTCATTCTCTAACAAAGAGCGACGATAGACTGTCCCATTGGGTAGTGGTGCATCCGGGGTCAGACCGATGGGGTGCTTGACCTAACAGTGTAGAGGTACCCCTGTAGGTCAGGAGAAGATATCCGAGTATTCTTTCATGACCTTATCTACTTTCTTATACTGTGTGGAGAGGTCAGCCACAGAAATCCTATATGTGGCTGTGATCTTTCCCTTATTCTAAGAGAGAATCACGAAGAAGACAAAATTCCCCATCTGAGAGATGACCTTCCTACATTGCTTAGCAGATATCAAGGAAATAGCACTAGGTGGGACTGCCTTCGGTATCCTGTACAATTTCCTGTTCAAAGTAATAATAACATTACAAGGCCTAGACTCATATACAACATGATGTTTCCATAAATAAGGTTCGCCCAAAAGAACATCAAAAACTTTGAGAGGAGCAACATCACACAATACCTCGTCTTTGAAGGGCTTGATGTCGTACGACAGTCGACATTGTTGGTTGACGCAGAGATTGCTTCCTTGGCCGAGCCATCCAATGGTGTACGGTTGTGGGTGCAGCGTTGTTGGCAGGGCCAACCGCTTGATGACCTTAGCTGAGATGAGGTTCTTCTGGCTACTGCTATCAATGATGAAGTGTAGTGAGGTGCCTTTTACCCACATCTGTGAATGCAAGAGGCGCTCTCCTTCTTCTAGATCGTCTGGTTCACAAGGCTGGAGCTTGGTGGTAGCAACGGTGGCACTAGGTTCCACATCAATGATTTATCTTCCCCTTTCTGGTTCTAGCTCAGAGTCATAATCTGCATCTGATTCAGAGGCTTTCACTTCAGCCACCAGCAACTGCTTTGAGTGGAATTCAACAGTGTTATGCCAAGGGCTCTTATGGAATTCGCACCACTTCTCGGTATCTTTCTTTGTCTTCCTGGTGTCCTTTGCTTGTGGCTTGGATTGGTTGTCCTGATACTGTCCATATTTTCTCTATCCTTTGTTCGGTGGGTTGGGGACGACCTTTCTTGGCTTTTTTTGTGCGGGGTTCCCAAGTCCAAATTGTCGCATCTTTTGTTTTAGCTTCTGCTTGATTTTGACAACATATTGGTAGGCCACGCCCAAGGATGAGATGTCCAGAAATTCCATTTCGGTCTGGATGTATCTATGAAGAGAAACGCGATACTTGAGCACCATATGTCACTTTGAATCTTTGATACCCAGCTTGGTGTGCAAGGTATGGAAGATATTTGTGAAATTTGACACTGCTTGGTCTCTTTCTTGCCGCAGTGTGGTCCATTTGGTATACAGGTCATCATAACTTCCAACAGGGTAGTATTGTTCCTTAATATCATCCCTGAAGGATTCCTAGGTGGTCATGACTGAAAATAATGAGGTTTCCTTTGTTTCCTTTTGCTCACAGAAAGTTTCCCACCAATATTTGACATGGGGAACAACTTTGAGGAGCACAAAAGTAATCTTTTCTTTATTCGAAAAGTTATGGATAGAAAAATACCCTTCTAGTAGATTCAAAAACTTGTCTACAAAATCTGCGTCTATCTAACCTTAAAATATAGGAATATCGAAGTTTATTTGTACCTTGAAGGGGGAGGCACCTTCGTTCAAAGAAGATGTGTCTCCTATTGGTAGCCGCCGAAGGATTTGCGCAAAATTATCCATCATCTCATTCCTCTGTTGCGTGAGGGCTTCCTCAATCAATAGTTTGAAAGGATCTCCTATCCCTTCATATTTATTTTCTCCTACCATGGGAGGTCGCTTGGGCATGCGAGAGCTTCTTTCCTCAAGATAAGCAAGCTCGAGACCCAACTCTTTGTACTCCGACCTCATTGGGGACATGCATTAAGAGGATAAGGAGCAGACCGCTATGATACCACTGATCTAGATTTTATGAGTAGAACAAAATGAATATAGATTATTAACAGGTTCTTATCACAAAATAACAGATATACATTAAAACYGGTTTTCTATTCAATAACGAAATAAGCTGAAACTGTAAAATGAAGCGAAAACAAGCTTGTTGGAATGGTGGCAGCTTATCTCTGAGCAGAGATGTGACGGAAACGCACATTCACAAGAAGAAGGTTACAATGAGGCTCTGAAGACATTTTTACAATAATATAKAATGCCAAAAACCCTATACATCCAAAAACCTAACCCTGGGAGATGAAGCACCAAAAGTCATGTGGGCCCCGTTTGGGTAAGTTAGTACATCAACTTCCCGGGGTCGTAACTTTTGCATACGATCTCCGTTTTAGGCGTGTGATAGCCCGTTGGAAAGGTATCTTTGAGGAGATTAATTTTGGGGGATCAATGATTCTTTTGGATATTATTGAGGATATATATCCCAAAAAACCTTCATTTAGGCCCTCAAAATGGCCCCGAAAGTTAAAACTGCTAAACATAGTAAATTGCCAAAATTGTCAGAAAACTGTTTTGAGCCAGTTGGAAAAGGTGGGCGGCCACCAATATCCATCTGGATCAGATTTTTAATCCATTTCAAGAGTTAAAAATTAAGTTATTTGTTTTTTAATTGGTGTGAACAATCAGGGGCTAAATCGAATAGATATTTTCCTTCTCAAATATTGGAGATTGCCATTTAATTGTTTGAAGTGTGGGATGGTTAAGCAAATGATATTTTGAGTTTATGATTGTAGTATTTTTGGTACATCAAGGAACCAGAAGAATTTATATCTCATCTTCATGTTCGATAATGAATTCTCTCAGTTATGTTGACTGTTCCTTGTACTGATTTGTTTGAATTGAACAAAGTTGGAATTGATTCTGATTTCAAGAGTGATTGAAGTTGACTGTTAATTATTGTTTTGATTTCTACGAGAATGAACAGACTTGTTAAGTTCATCTTTCCAATTCATAATCTTGGAATGAACAAACTTGTTCCCTAAGATAGAACCTTTTTTATTGACTGTTTGTTTGAGAAGTTTCATTATCAGTTTTCTCTTCTAAGTTCAAAGGTGTTTGAAGTATTCAAAAATATTAGAAAGAGAGTTTTATTTTATTAATTATTTCCTATATACAATAGACATAGGTAGGTTACCTGTTCTCGACAGATATAGTGTAACAACTCTTTTGATTATGAATCTTGGATTGACATATAAATGAGTGTAATATATACATTGAACATATTTATACACCAACATTTTTGGCACCGTTTCCGGGGAGTTGTAAACGGTAATAGGTAGAATTTTGAGTTTTGATTGGTTTGATGAAGTTTGGATTGGATTTAAGGACAATCTGAGGGAAGAGAGAAGACGGTAAGACGAGATGTAAGAACCTGTGCATCCAATTTGGTGGGGTTGCTCCAAAGTCAGGTTGTCCTCCTACCTTTGATAATTAGGAATCTACGTTTTTTTACTGGAATTTATTTTATGAGTAGGTATAGGGATAATAAAGGTAGATTTATTTCTCCCAAAATTTCATAAAATGTAGAAAAACAAACAACAACAACCCCCTCCCCCCACACTAATTCATCTAAAATCCATGCAGGAAAAATTCTCAGAGGAGAGAGCTCAAAGGAAGAAATTGAAACAATAGCCAAGGGCACTAAATCTGAAGCCACTGTTCAGATTGAAAGCATAAGACAACAAGAAAAAGGGGAATCACTCACGACCCCATCAAAAGGAGAAGCTGGAGAGGTAGTAATAGAGGAGGTTGCACTTGTCGTTGTAAATCCACACAAAAACTTGGAACAACTAGAGATACCAAATAACCCAGTGGTCGAACCATCACTCAGTGGAGAGACATCACCACCCCCCTATAGGTGGTTTGGAGATATGGAAGAAGAAGAGATAAATGCAGCTAATGAAATAGAGACATTTGGATTCCCCATACTGGATATCACTAGAGACATTTCTATGAAGAACATTCCATTGTCCTCACTGCCTCACTTCCATTTTATGTCAAAAAAATATCCTGACTCATTTTTGTTTGAATTTGACATACTATGTAGGAGTTATAATTATACTGATAATGCTCAAAAATTAAAACTTTTCCCAGCTACAGTAAAAGATTCATCACTAAGGTGGTTTATGAGCTTAGGAGAACACACTATTTTGTCTTGGGATGGTATGAAGGAGACCTTCCTCCAGAAATACCAATATTACTGCAGACCTAGGGATGTTAGGAATGACATATTCAAAATGAAGCAATCTGAAGAAGAAAGCTTGGAAGATTACTTAGAGAGGTTCCTATACAACTACCAAAAGACTAAGCAATTTTCCTTGGACACATCTACAGTTAGGACTATATTTCTAAATGGTGTGAGGGATGATTGCATTGAATTACTAAACCTCATGAGTTCTGGAGATGTGTACCAAAATCCATTTGTAGACATAGCAGAGTATTGTAAAAGATACTCCCGCAGTCAAGCCAAAACTAGAAAAAGTGTAAGGGATCCTACAAACAAAATTGTTAAAACCACATCAAGAGGTGTCACTAGGATTAAACTGGGAAATCTATTAGAAAAATTCAAAACAAATATCCTAAACACCATCAGTTTTGAACTTGATACTATGAAAATTAAAAGAAAACACGAGGAAGAAAATGTTGCATTAGCAATTTTCTTGTCATCGGTGTAGGAAAAAGCACCCTGAAAAGGAATGTCGCCTTAATGTTATTGAAATCTCTGGTCTCTGTAGAGAGAATCATCCTACTAATGAGTGCCCTTATTTACCTGGACTTAAGACCATATTCAAGGGAGGAGGATAACCTAAAACATCCTACCTCCTAAGAGACCATGGAGATAACAAAACCCCAATACGTTTGCAGACCCAACTACACAATACCCACAACAACAATAGGTACCTCCCATTTCTTATCCTCAATGGTCGCCACAACAACTACAAATACAACCTTGGCAACAAGGATGGAGAGGACCTTCATATCGGAATGTTCCCTTTTAGCCAACAAATTTTCCCACCTATCCACAATACTCTTCGAATATTTCTCAGCTGCTCCCAATTTTTAATCTTCCTTCTCTTCTTCCACCTCCACAGTTGCAGCAACAACTTGCACTGCCTATGAATCCAAATATGCATAAAAAAATGAAAGATGCACCTATTCAAAACCCTCCTCGACCTACCCCTATTCCTGCACAACCTATCCCTAATCCAAATAACAGGTCGACACAACCTGTACAAAATCTTGAAGTACAAACCTTCCCCACTTATGTAATAACACCAGCTCCATTTAATGGAATTGAATTAAGATCAGGGAGGGTTGTAAATAAAACAAATCATACTGTGGTTATCCAAGAAGAACAAGTAAATAATCACATAAATCAAGAAGAAGAAAAAATAGATATTCAAACAGTTCAAAGAGAAGAAAAAATGACTAATCCATTAAATGAAGAAAGAAACACCCCTGTACAACAAGAAACTCCTTCTCCCAACTCCCTTGCATTAGAAATACCTCAGAAAAAAAAATCCTCCTTATCTAGAAAGGTTACTTGTAAAGAAATCTGAGGAACCTCCAGGACATAATCTTGAGAATGAACTTAGAAATATATGTGTGAAGACCCCCCTACTATAGGTCATCAAGGATATACCTATTTATGTTAAAATTGTGAGGGACCTTGGCATTAAAAATCTAGGGAGAAAGAGGAAGGATCCTTCTGTCATACAGGTGGTGGGGCAGTTGTCAGAGTTTATAATAGAAATGCCATCCAAGTATAGTGATCCAGGGAACCCAGTGGTAACCATAGAAATTAATGGTGTTTCTTTACCTAACACACTGATTGATCTAGGGGAAGCAATAAATGTGATGTTAGTAAACACTATGAAAACACTACAACTAGATCACCTAAGACCAACACAAACTTTGTTGGAGCTTGCAGACAAATTAGTCATCACCCTAGCAAGAAATTTAGATGATATAACATTTACTTTGGCCTCTTGGGAATACCCTCTGGATTTATTTGTGATTCATCCCAAATCCTCCAAACTAGGACACCCAATTGTACTCGTTTGACCTTGGTTTTCCACTGTTGATGCATTTATTAGTTGTCGATTTGGAGAGATGACAATTTCCAATGGAACTCAAAGTAAAAAACTTATCCTTTTTTCCCCCGCCCAACCAAAGACTGAAGTTCCTCTCTGGTTGGATAATCCCTATGGGGAGGAGGACTGCACTCAACCCTTGTTTACACTTGAACAAGTAAAAGGAGTACAAGAGAAAACTGAAGAACAAATTTTAAGTCTATTCTTGGTTGATTCAACATGCATTGAATATCCTCAATCTTTTCCTAACTACACACATATCTTTAGCCCCGAATTTCAAGAAATTTGGCACCCTTCCACTTCTATAGTAGCCATTGTTTCACAAATATATGAAGGGAAAGAATCAGTTGTGCATGCTTTTGAAATTAGTCCTGGAAGGTCCTTGTATATCAATGCTAGCTTAGAAACATATCAACAACAAAAGTTGATACAAATGATTCAAGGGCAATCTGATTCTTTTTCATGGGATTACTCTGACATGAAAGGGATCCACCCAGACACATGTATGCATCATATTTACACTAACGATTAGATCAGACATGTTGGGTAGCCCCAAAGAAGAATGAATCCAACCTTGAAAGATATAGTGAAAGAAGAACTCCAAAATCTCCTGCAAGCAAATTTCATTTCCCCTATATTAGAGAGCAAGTGGGTCTCCCCATTAGTTATTATACCTAAGAAAAATGGGAAATGGAGGATTTGTGTGGACTTTTGAGAATTAAAAAAGGCTACCTATAGAGACTAATTTACCTTGACTTTCATAGATTAGGTCTTAGACACTTTGTCTGGGAAGAGGTATTTTTCTTTAATGGATGGGTTTAGTGGTTACAATCAAATCCAAATTTCACCAAAAGACCAGGATAAGACCACATTTACCTACCCCTGGGGAACCTATGCCTATAGGGTTCTTCTTTTTGGGTTATGTAATGCCTCTAATACCTTTCAAAGGGTTGTCTTAGATATTTTCTCTGATTTGACCCATTACTATGTGGAAGTCTACATGGATTAATTCACAGTGTATGGGGATGATTTCCAACAGGCATTGGACAATTTGGAGAAAGTATTGGTTATGTGTAAAGAGACCAACCTTTCACTCAGTCATGAAAAATATAGAATGTTTCTCACTGAAGGAATTGTTCTAGGTCATCACATCTCTGGTACAGGAATAAGAGTAGACCCTACCAAGATTGACATTATTTCCCAAATCAAGTTCCCTAGATCACAAAAGGAAGTTAGAAGTTTTATAGGTCATTCTGGTTATTATAGGAGGTTCATTCAAAAATTTACAAACCTAGTTTACCCTCCTTTGAAATCTTGAAAACAAAGTTGTCAAGTGCCCATGTTTTGAGAGGACGAAACTGGTCTCTTCCTTTCCACATTTTCACAGATGCCTCAGATATTGCTTTGGGAGTTGTCTTAGGACAAAGGGAAGAATAGATTCCTTATGCTATATGCTTTGTCAGCAAGAATCTCTCACCTGTTTAAGTAAACTACACTATCATGGAAAAATAATTTTTGTCAGTAGTACATGCCATCAACAAGTTTAGACACTATATAACAGGATACAAAGGTTTTGTGCACACTGACCATTCAACTATCAGAGTTTTAATGAACAAGCCTGTTACAAATGCTAGAGTGACTAGATGGTTGTTATTACTACAATAATTCAATATCACTATCATTGATAGGCCTGGAAGAGATAATTTGGTTGTTGATTTCTTATCTGGACTTATTCATACAGGTGAAAATACTCCAGTAGATGATGATTTTCCGGATGAGAATATTTTTTCTATTTCTACTTACACCCATTGGTATGCATACGTAGCCAACTATCTTGTAATCAGAAATTTGCCTCAAAGTATGTCCTCTCGAGAGAAACAAAGAATTATTCAGCTAAGTGCCAATTATATGTGGCATGATGATTTCTTATACCGAACTGGACCTCATTTGGTAATCAGAAGATGTGTTCGGGAGGATGAGATGCAGGATATCTTCATAGCTTGTCATGATGGCCCATGTGGAGGCCATTTAGCTGACAAAAGGACAACATACAAGATTCTACAGTCTGGCTATTATTGGCCAACCATTTTCAAAGATGAAAATAAATATGTGGCCAACTGTGATGATTTCCAAAGAATGGGAAAACCTACTATAGTCAATGAAATGCCTCTCCAATCCCAAGTAGTGATTTAACCCTTTGAAAAAATGTCTTTATATTTTGTAGGACCTATCAACCCCATGTATCATAGGAAAAAGTACATCTTAGTTTGCACAGATTATGTAACAAAATGGGTAGAAGCCAAGGCTTTGTATTCATCCAATGAACAATCTATTGTAGACTTTCTCATTGAGGAAATTTTTACTCATTTCAGTGTAACTCGGGAAAAAGTCACTGAACAAGGAACACAATTCACATCAAATCTGGTCAAGGATCTTACTGAACAATACAGGATCAAACACATAAAATATTCACCCTATCACCCTCAAGCAAATGGCCAAGTAGAATCAACCAACAAAGTGATAGAGGCTATCCTCACTAAGACTGTTCAGTTGCATCACAAAGACTAGGATGATAGGTTTCCTGAGACCTTTTGGGCCTATAAGATAGCTTGGAGAAATACAACAGGCCATACACCTTATGAGTTGGTGTATGGGAAGCAGGTACTACTTCCCATAGAGTTTCAGGTAAAAACCTTCAGAACTGCCATGCAATTAGGGATGGATCTGAATGAAGCTAAAAAATAGAGGCTATTACAATTAAATGATCTTGATGAGATGAGTCAGGATGATCTACAAAGAACCACCCTGATACAAGATCAAAGGACCAAATGGCATGACAAGTACATAAAAAAGAAGTCCTTTTAGTCAGGTGATTGGGCCCTCCTATATGATAGTAGATTCAAAAATTTTAAGGGTAAATTGGCTGCTAGATGGTTGGGGCCCTATGAGGTTGATACAGTTTATGACAATGGTTCAGTAAGGATAAAGACCATTGATGAGAATCATACTTTCTTTGTCGTAAATGGGCATCGACTGAAGTTTTATCATAAGCCTCTATCAAAAGAGTATTTTGTCAAAAATGTTCTTCAAAGTTCCGAAATGAAACTGGTAAGAAAGAGGGTTTCTCCTCCTACTGACCTACCACAGTAAGTTCAATTGTATAAATTAATTTAGCTATGTACATAGGTGTGTCATTAGATATAACTTCTCTTTTATTTTTCTGATATAACTAACAAAAACAAAAAAAGAAGTTGGCTGTGTTCCCATGTAGATAAATGAATAAGGAGGGCATTTACCATAAGGAGTTTTCTTTAAGTTTTGCAGACTCTTTAAAATCGAAAACACTGGCAAGCAGGAACTGGCCCGGGCTCGAGAAAAATCCATGGGACGGTATAAAGAGTTTTCTTTAATCTTTTCAGACTCTTTAAAATTGAAAACACCAACGAGCGGGCACTGGCCCGGGCTCGAGAAAAATCCACAGAATAGTATAAAGCATTTTATTTAAGTTTTCCAGACTCTTTAAAATTGAAAATACCGGTGAGCATTAGCTAATCTGGGCTCGATAAAAATCCACAGAAAGGTAGTAGATAGGATTATTATTATTATTGTAATAAAAAGGAAATTCCAAAAGGAGCAGTGATTATCCTAGTTCCAAAAGAGGAGGGTTCTAAAATATCAAACAACTGGACATCCAATTTCCAGAATACCTTCTTGTCACAGAACTCGGAGTCCAGTCACCAAATTATTTTTTCAATGCAAAATCAAAACTCCTAAGTGTTGGTATTTGTTCCATCTACATGTTTTTTCAGTCGAATCTGATCATAGAACACCAACTATTTCTACAAGCGACTGCCACCAGGTTCTGTGTCAAAAATCTCTCAAGCACCAAAATACAATGTTCATCTCTATGCTTATCCGGTACCAATTATCACCTCTATTTTTATCTGGTACCAATGGTCATTACTGCGCTAATCCATATCATTTTTCTTATCTAGTACTGGACCACATCCGGTACTGAAGAAGGGACCCTACGCTATTCCGGTACTAATTACAACTTTGCACATAGGTGATCCGGTACTTAGGTGATCCGGTACTGGTAAGGATGTGACTAGTAGCTCTAATCATATTTCCAAGTTGTTGCTCAATTATTAGTACTAGGACATACAGATTCAACATTTTTTCATTTTATTAAAGAAATTAGACTAAATATGCATTTAAACTTATCGTTACTCTTGAATCATGACACACTCCCTCCCACGAACTTTTGTAAAATCCTCATCCACATTTCCATATGGAGAAAACATCCCTATTTCCCTAAATGCTGAGAGTACGAGGTCATTATGTCTCTCACCAGATCAAACTCATGCCCCTCTATCTATCCATTAAATAAACATCATAATCCCATGATTCGCTACCATGCCATATGAAATGACTTGAGCCACATCTTTAAGCATATCAAATAATGATCTCGATGATGCCATTCGATTTCACACTCATGGGTCCTGATCATAATGACCACATCCCTTGTCATCATTTAACACTCCCATGAATATGGTATGATGCCCATTTTCCTATGAGTCTGTAAGTCATTAGTGGATTCGACCTACCTTACCATATCATCATGACTGTCGATGTGACCATTGTAAACCAAATTTCCATTTATAAAAGCTCCTCTATATGGCTCTTCCATCCAGATGAGCATTATTTACCATTTTTTGTCACACCACCTACAGACACACTGTGATCCCTTGCCTTTGTATTCCTTGCATATTTTTCCCTGTCTGGTACTCCATCATAGTCTGCGTCTAACCGGTGCTTCATCTCGATCCATGTTGATCTAGTACTCTATCACAGTATATGTTTATCCGATACTCAACCCTTGATCCTCTGTCCATGCCTCATACGCCCGAAATAATTTTTTAAGCTAGCATGGCGGTCGGTAGGCATGAGCCCATATTTCAATTATACATGGAAACAACAGAATATCAAGCTTGCAAGGAAAAATATGAACATACAGGGTGGGTGCCATTTTTGGAAATGTTTAAATGCCATCATGAGGGAATCTCCCTTGCCTTTGCGCATACATATGATGGATAAAGTGTGTAGTTTGGAGATATGAAGTTGAAAATTATAGAGGCCACTATAGCACAAGCTACAGGTCTCCCTATGGATGGAGAAAAATACTTCAAGAGGGTGATCGTCGACAGGAAACTTTGTCAAAGATTCCTCAATCCAGAACATCAAGACCCCGATTGGACTAAGGGCATCCCTCAAATCTACATCAAAGAGGAATATTGGACGATGGTCATAAGTTTGTAGAAATTCCTCACCTGCGAAGGAAGGTATGCAGTAACCTTCATTTATCATTTGAAACTTTTATCACATTTCGAGGGAGGACCACAAATTGATTTTCCTCACTTCTTATGGATGAGTTTAAATAAGATGGTGAGAGGAGTGATATCAGTTTCCAAGAAACCGGAAAATAGCCTTCATCACCATGGCTTAATAAAAATTTTGGTTGTCCATGCTTTGAGGACACAAGGTGGTAGTTGGAAGCAACTACTCCAACATAATTTTTCTCAGGAAATAATGTCGAAATCTATTGAAGCACAGGAAGCAGGGATACATAGTGAGGGTTGAAGAAAAAAGGCAAAGAAAGAAAAAAGTAAAGAAGACACTGTTACACCCAGCTCATCCCAACCCATTGAGAGATCAATGATAGAAAAGTCTGTTGTAGGGGAACCTACTACATCTAGAAAGAGGAAATCCACCCAATCCAAGAAAATAATTCCTATCTCGATTCAAAAAGATAAAAGAAAAAATAAATACTATGAGCTAGTTGGACGATCAGACGATGTTCTTAAAGAAATCATCAAGTTGTCACCAAAACCAACTAGCCAAGTAGCGAAGACCCCTGACCTCAACATATAAAAAAAGAAAAAGGTTGCACAGCCTAAAGTATCTAGATCAGTCCTACGACCTAAAGATAAAATATCACAGAGTAAGAAATGAAAGAAGAAGGATATAGATCAACAGGATATTTCACATGAGGCAACTGTTAAACCCCCTCTAGAATCGGTTAAGGAATTGGAAAATATCCCTGAGGTGGTTACTCTATCTTCCCAAAAACTGGCTAGTGAGCTGAAAGAAACTACTAAGATGAAAAGTGGAAACAAAAAGCAGCTCAAGAGGGATAAGGAATGAAGGGAACAAATTCCAGAACCTATGCCTCAATATTGCAGGATAGAAATAAGGGCTGGTTAGAAGCAGACTCCAGAATCCACACCCCGGGCCTTCAAGATAAAAATCAAATCGACACAGGAAAAACAAGTGTCCAGGCCTACAACCGTTATTAATATAAAGAAGAGGAAGCTATTTGGGGAGACTTCTACCCCTGTCATCAAATATGAGAAAGTATCACTTCCCATACGAAGGACCACCAGAAGCATGGTCAAGAAGGTGACAGTTCCAAGTATACCTTCTCTTCATGGAGAACCCATGGATATTCCAAGTTCTCCAGAAAAAGGAAGTGGTTGTGGAGCTATAGTAAGTGAAACAGAAGGGTTGGTAATAGATACTTTGAGGGGTATGAGAAAGGAAAAATAATCCCGAGAGGAGGTGACTAAGGAAGCAATCACATCTAGCCCAGAAAAGTCCCTGAACAAACAATAATTGATAGCGAAGATTGAGAAGATGAAGCAATAAATTGAAGAGTACTAGGTATTAGATAGGCATATCAAGGTAGATAATGCACAACTAAAAGAACAACATGCATAGTTCTCTGCTAAACTCAACAAATTCTTACGATTGATCCAATACACTAGGGTAATTAAGAAGGAATTGAGGAGTGAAGCTTCTGGTTTTAACATCCTGTAACCAGAATATGACAGAGAAGGATTCAATTTTGCAGAAAATTTTTGGGTATTAGTTTTTAATGATGTTGAATGAGGACATGCAATACCTTTATCATGGGGGAAATGTTGAGTCTCCATTTTGACACTTATAATTCCCTGTCTCACCTTGTATCCGAGCCATTTTTGCCTATGTTATAAGCCTATACTTGACTGTTTCCTCCAAAACATACCTAATGACCTTGTTCATGTACACAAGAGGTAAATTATGATTAAAGCATGTTTTGTTTAACTTTCTTGAGTTAATTCGATTAAAGTTTTCTATTTTTCATAATCCTAATCGTTTGACTCATGAGCAGCCTATTCTGGTACCTTAGCATTCCAGTACTACAAGTCACCATGCAATTTGGTATCAAGTCTATTCTAGTACCTAAGGAAGTTTTGATCCGGTACTATCTACTCCACATCCATTCCGGTACCAAGTCATGTGCTATTCCAGTATTGTCTTCTCCGCATCCATTCTGGTACTTAGATTCGTGACTGTGTGTATTCCGGTACCAAAACCCTTGATTCCAGAATGCATCAGTTGGACCAGTATGATGATGAATAATTTGAGAAGTAAGTTAGACTGAAGCTTCCAAATCAATTTTCCAGATCACAATAGACTCCATCACTCATGCACTTTGTGTCATGAGGATGGAGTCGATCCCTAGATATTTGATGTAAATACCAATTGTAATATTTTTAAAACTGTGTGATTCTTATCCATATATATTGATAGTATCATCTTACCTTCTTTATAAGGGATGTTGTATAGATGATAGTGTGTGTGGATAATAAGGAATGTAACAATGTAGTTTGTCAGAACCAGATGATACATATTGTTTCTATGTATGAGATGAAGAACTGATGATCCAATTTACCAGTTGAAGTAATGCAAAAGGTCTATTATGAAAATTCCTGAGTATGAGTAAAACATTTTAGTCTGTTATTTTCTTAAGAGGTTCCTTGTTGGTTCGGAAAGGGCCCACCACCCCAACCAAGGTAAACTTCTCTGTATATGCTCTGTGTGATTGTGTGAGTGTTTTACAGTAGTGTGTTGTCATTGATTTTTCATCCATTTCAAGAGTTTAGCATTAAGTTATTTGTTTCTGAATTGGTGTGAACAATCAGGTGCTAGATCGAATAGATATTTTCCTTCTCAAATATTGGAGATTTCCATTTAATTGTTTGAACTATGGGATGTTTAAGAAAATGATATTTTGAGTTTATGATTGCAGTAGTTTTGGTATGTCAAGGAACCAGAAGACTTTATATCTCATCTTCATGTTCCATAATGAAGTCTCTCAGTTATGCTGACTGTTCCTTGTACTGATTTGTTTGAATTGAACAAAGTTGGAATTGATTATGATTTCAAGAGTGATTGGAGTTGACTGTTAATTAATGTTTTGATTTCTACAGGAAACAAGCTTCTTAAGTTCATCTCTCTAATTCATAAGCCTGGAATGAACATACTTGTTCCCTAAGGTACAACCTTTTTGATTTATTGTTTGTTTGAGAAGTTTCATTATCAATTTTATCTTCTAAGTTCAAAGGTGTTTGAAGTATTCATAAATATTAGAAACAACGTTTTATGTTATTAATTATTACTTATATACAGCATACATAGGTAGGCTACCTGTTCTCGACACATATAGCGTAAGAACTCTTTTGATTATGAATCCCAAATTGACATATAAATGAGTGTAAGATATACATTGAACATATTTATACATGAACAATATTATTCCTTTTGTTGGTTCTAGGTGTATGATTCTCTTTGTGAGCGGCCTCCAGACTATCAAGTTCGGGGTCAGATATCTCTGCAGGGTTAGTGGGGATAAGGAATTCTATTGACCAGTCCTTAGTTATCTCCCTGAGGTCCTCTTCTATGAGATTTTAGTACGACTAAAGATCCTCCTTATGCTCATCTTCTAGAGCAGTAATATAGATGAAGTTTCGATCTGCATGGAACTTCATCAAGGGTCGGAACTGTTGCAGGGTGTTTGACGTCATGTGAGGTTTATATTCAATAGCCCTCTTTAACTGGAGATAACATGTGTGAAATACTACGTTCGAATTCCACTATTTTTCCATATCGCTCGAGTACTAGAGCATGGTGAACTTCGCAGCAAGCGGCTCGAATGACTCAATATCCGGGAAGGTCACACCTTCTGGAATCTCCCAAGAAACAAACGTAATAAGAATCAGAAGCCAGCTAAAGTGGAACTCGTAGCCCTGATCTTGTGCTTTGCAGCAGTGTAATTCCAGCTGATTAACTAGGTACTTCACCCAGTTCATCTGTAGGCCTTCCACGCATTTCCCTGTGAGGTCAACAACAAAGCCTGTGACCTGCATGGGTTTGTTCTTCCTTACTAGATTTCCTGTGATTAATTGGAATGCTAGGAACACTGTGCCATTATGGATAGAGGCTACCTTGTAGCCTCGTGTACCCTTCTCAACATCATCGTAGGTATCCTTGATCTTCTGTGCTAATGCACGATCTATGGATTTTCCTAGATAGAAGTCATGTGGGTCGGGTCCTTGCATAATCAATCCAGTGATCCTATGGATTAGCATCAGATCGACTGTGATATGACAGTCTATCCATAAGTATCCACCATGGTATCATGAAAGTAGGATCTTGACACAGGCATTAACTTCCTGGTGCCTTCCAAAGTGTAGGATTTTCATTACATTCAACAGGGTGGACTGCGCGAGGTTCATTGTTAATAGCTGGGGGATTATTTTTGAGTTCTTACCCTTCGTCGTGGTTAAGTATTTATACAAGGCGAGCATACTATGGTTCTTGCAATCTCCTAGGTTGAAGTCGTTGAACTTAAACATGATGATCTTGTCCTGATGTGCTCTAACTGCGCGTATCCCCTTCGGGAGGTACGCAGTAACCATGGTGTACTCGAACTATCTCGACACACTATCACAACTCAACGTGTCAACTAGGGGCGGGATGTATTCAGGTAAGATGGTCGGGATTAGCTTCACATTTTCTAGGTCATCTCTATGCTTGGTTATCTTTTCCGTTGTTGGTCGATATGGTCAATATTCGCGAGCAGTCGATGGAGAGGCTTTCACTCCTCTCGTCGATGACGCTTGTACACCCACAGAAATTACCCTTTCATACATTACTCTTTTAGTCATGAGGTTGATGAATACCTCCTTCACAGACTCTTCTACTGTGCTAAGTTCTTTGGACATACACACTCGTGGTTGAATATCTCGTTTTTGAAGAGTAACTACTCAATGCAATGGGATGGATGGTGATAGTGCGATGATCACTGTGAAAAATCAACTAATCTATGGGCTCAGATAATCACAATTGGAAAAAGTGTTCTTGGTGCAAGGCTCGATGGAATAAGTAGATAGTTAGGAAACAGATCTCTCCAATGGGCGAGAAGCCTCCATTAATTCAATTTTGTTCGTTATGGCGCAGTCCCAACAATCTAATGGTGAGCTTCCTGGCCATAAATGTCATTCTAACCATTTGGAGTGTCGATCTAATGGTTATACTATTTCCAATGGCTATATTTATTCTCCATGGTGAAGTGCCATGTGGCGTTGTTCTGATATCCTGACGAAGTTCCAGTTTTGCAAATTTTCCTTCTTCGAAGTTTCCTCTGGACCCTTATGTAATTTTTCGATCTTGGCTCTCTTATTACTGAGCTTCCTCTTTTTCCCAGTGAGCTTTGTCTTGGTATTCCTCTTTCCATTCTGATTCTTATCCTCTTTTGGCATAGTAACTTCACGTTGTTGAGATTCTTTCCTAGAATTCAAGAGCAATACTTCTTCTCTATATGGGGTAGGTGCTTAAGTTTTCTGTGAGTCTTCTTCTGTTCTTGCAATTTCGACATCCAAGTTTTTGGTTTTAAATAGCTTTGATCTATTCTCCTGTTCTTTAATCAAGTGTGAAATCATCCTAGTCATAAAATCTTTTAATTATTTCTTCTTCTTCCCTAAGACTTCTTCTTCTTTCCTTCTGGCCTGATCCTTTTCAATCCAAGGTTTTCCTAGTAATATAGAAAATGGGGCGTTGTTCTCAATAAATTTAACAACCTCAAATTCCTCCTCTGTAGCAGTTCCATGAGCACTCATAGATATCTTGGTGATCTTTCCACATAGATTTATCATCTTTCCTCTAAATAATCATATTCCTCCCAATGAAGGAATCATAACAGGATTTCCTAAAGTTTCCCAAGTTCTTTCTATCATAATATTCACCTGTGTTTCTTCATCTAAAACATAGTCAATGTCAAAGTCTCCTATTCTTGATTCTATGCACTCTTTTTCTTTGAATATCTCTGATAAGTTGATATGTCAGTGGTCATTCAGGGTTTCTTTCATTTGCAGTAATACAGTCTCTGATTCTTTTTGGGGTTTTTCCATGGTCTTAGTTGCTTGACCTTTCTCATGGTCTTCTTGTATCATATTCATTCTTTCAATCTTAGCAATCATTCTAGGGAAATATAAAACTTCATGGTCCATAGATTTACAACAAATACAACTGGATCTTCTACCAGGACATTCCTTATCCATATATCCCGGTCTTCTGCAATTGTAACAAAGGGTTAATCCTGGTTTTCTTTTAAATGATCCCCAGCCTTTCCTATACTGCGCACTAGGATCATAGTAGCTAGCCTACAAAAAATTCTTTCTAGGATCCTACATCCTTTGGTTAGTCCAAACATTCTTTCTATGCATAGGTATACCATATCTTTCACTATTCGTATCAGATCTACTTATATCAAATCTTCTTTCTTCTAGTTGTTCTCTAGTTTTCAAGCTAGGACAAAATTTATCAAACATACCTAGATCCATACTATTGAAACAAAAATTTCCACTAATCTTACTTTCAGCAGATCACAAATCTTCTAGATCTAAAACTTTTCACTATTCTTACCTTTCTCAGAGCACAAAGCTTCAGGATCTTACCTCTTTTCTTCAGATCGGACTTCTTTTCTTAGCATAGAGTTTCACAATCCAAGTAGAGTGTTGCACACTAGGGAAACATATCTATGCAAAGAGATTTCATAGTTTCAGGTCAAATCTTCGCATTCCTTTTTCCTTAGTTCCCAGAAATCACAGCTTCATGTCCTGGCAACGGAACCATTTGTTCGCATAGAAGCAAACCCAGGGTTCAACGCTACAACAATGCACCAATAAAACCCTAACTACCGGCCCTTTCGGTAACACCTACGAAGTATATGAAGTCTCACCCGAGGTAAAGGCAAGGGTGGTTGCAAGAATCTAGTGTCTGCAACCTTAGTTGGGACACAGATTTGTGATTGTAACACCTTAACACAACAATTAGCAATATAGTTAATCAATATTTAACCAATTTCTACTTCGCAGATAAAGCCCTAATTACAAAGCATCGCAGTATTCAACTAGATCTAGCATCTAGCAGCACTTAGCATGACGAAATGGATCAGATTTAGTAGATTCAAGAACTAAGAACATTCACACAAGTTAGATCTAGCATTCACTCTCATTATTAAGCACAAAGCAACAACAGATCTATCTATCTTTCATCTATATCAAATCATCTAAACAAGTAAACACATAAATATATCAATAAATTGCACAAAGCAAACATAACACAAGATGTACATGGTTCACCCCCACCCTGGAGCTACATCCACCAACTCTTTGTCTTCTTTATTAGCTTCTTTCAATCTTCTTACATGAACATAGCTTCAAGATCCTACTCTGCATAGGACAAGAGATCTGTGCGCACTCCACCAGATCCTCCTTCCCCAAGTAGATCTAGGCACAGAGCCTTACACAGCCTCTCACAGTCACTTTCACTTAGCCTTGCAAGTCTCACATAATATGCACAAAGCATTTGCAACCATTACTTGAATCTAGTCAAAAGGAACTTAGCCATTCATACTCACTACATCGCCTAACATCTATTTATACATTACAAAATACGACCTAAACATAGGTAAACCCATGGGATGACATTCCCCTACCAGTTACATAAGCCCAAAACCTAAAAATCCCTAAAAAGGAGTCGATATCCTGCGATCTCTGCTTCATCTTGCGCTTCGCCTTTGACAGCCTGTCGAAGTCCCAAAAAGAGGTCAAACATTACCAAGAATCCTCAAAACTTGGAAAAGGGACAACATTTGTGCAATTAGATTGGAAAGAGAAAGTTCCCACATCGTTTAATGACACAACTAACTATTCACTAAAATAAACATTGTCATTATTTACTTAGACTGGAGAATGATTTATTACAATAAAATACTGACCGATGTTGATAACAATAAGAAAACTATCATAGCATTACTTCTCCGTCTCTCCTTGCTTGTTGCAGATGACTTGTACTATGTTGTGTGCTTCCTAAGGAAGGTTGATGTCCTTCCTTATTGGTCCACACATCAACAGACATGTGCATACCTTGCCATCCGATACAAATGGCGAGGATCCACATGGATTCCATGTGGAAGTTAAGTGGATAGAGGGTGGGAAAGACCTATAAACTTTAAGAGACTATAACTTATAAACTTAAACTTAAATTTTATCATATGTATAGTTGTTGTAAAGCTCTTAAAGAGTAGAATAGATCTATGATATCGAAGTTATGTTTAGAAAGGTGTTTAAGGAGACGAAATATCGACACCCCATTTCCCTAGGATGCATAAGGAGTCGAGTGTGTTACACTTGGGTATATTAGGGAATATCTATGTTGATGCATTGATGGATTTCTATGTACTCTACTAGGGGATAGAAATTATTTCCTTCAAGTCATTTAAGTATGATCTTTCTTCAAAAATGGGTTTTTAGATATTAAAATAATAATAACAGTATTTTTTTTATCATTGAAGGTTCAAGGTAAAAAATAACATATCCTATGTAATCACTGCTTTCTAGGTATTCTATGAAGGGATTGAAATTTATTTCCTAAAGCCATCCATCAACTTTCTAAAAACAAAAAAGATTATAAAAATAAATCTTTATCATGAAAGGTTCCAGATAACATATCACTTTCATAGGTAATGATATCTTTATATATACTCAATGAAGGATGGTAATAGATTTCCTTTGATTCATTTCACTTAGAGAAGCATGATGCACTACAACCAAAGTGGAAAAATAGTGTGATGGTAGAGGATTTGAGCTATAGATCATGGTAGATCTTTTCTGTTGGATTTATTTAACTTTGGGAATGTCCGTTAACTATCGTGCGGTTTGGGAAGAGTCATCAGATGCCACGAAGAATGGGGTTCTTGGGGGAAGTCATTCAAAAAGTTTGGTGGTGACTTATGTTTTGAGTAGGTTAACCTAACTTACTATCCACCACACAAATATGATTTGGAAAGGTCAATTTTAGTAAGTTCTAATATCTAGAATTTAGTTTTGAGTTCAGTGATGAGGCTCTATTGGGTTTTCCCTAGTTACGAACCCGGTGTGTGCCATTTCCAATGGAACGTCAATTTCCACATCAACACGCACATGCCTACCTTGTCATTTGGTAGATATGACGAAAATCCACATTGATTCGACATTGAAGTTAAGTCGATAGTGGGTAGGAAATACCTTGAAACTTGAAGAGACTATAACGTATAACCCTGAACTTATATTTTAGCATATTTATAGTCGTTGAAAAGCTCTTAAAAACTAGAATAGATCTATGATATTGAAGTTACGTTTAGAAGGGTGTTTAAGAAGAGGAAATATCGACACCCCACTTCCCTAAAAGGCATAGGGGGTCGATTGTGTTACACTTGGGTAGATTAGCAAATATCTATGTTGACGCAATGATGGATTTCTATGTACTTTATGTATATTAGCGAATATCAACAATAGTTTGATGTCAGTGTATGAGTTTTATACACCCACCACCCATGATGTAGGCAAGGTATTATTTCTTGAATGGGAAGGGAAGGAGATTTTCCATACTGAACCTGTTATTCGATTCTCGATTCCCCCGAATCCTTGGCAAAGGATTCAATTCAATGTGCTGACAGATGAATGTGCTATATGCTCAGATGAATGTGCTAGATGCTAGACCAGAACAATGGTTGATGAACTGCACCAAATGGTTGAAATTACACAAAATTGAAGTATTTTATCTTTGCTTGGTGGTCATTGTAAATTTAGGTAGTTTGCCTTTGGTTGATGTTGACTGTAAAGTTATTTTTTTTATAAATTAAGATCGATTTTGGTTTATTAAATATTTCATATATAAATCTAACTTTGGTATAAAACTTTAGTCTTTTAAAATATTTTGTTGTATAATATTTAATTAATTTAATTAAAAACATATTACTTAATATCATTATTGTATTAAGTATTGATTG
Organism: Picea mariana; assembly: GCA_032191745.1. NCBI lineage: Eukaryota > Viridiplantae > Streptophyta > Pinopsida > Pinales > Pinaceae > Picea > Picea mariana. The sequence continues at coordinate 693,921 of JASDQU010100011.1, forward strand.
ATTGATTGATTTAAAAGAAAGTCAACATATAATTTGAGAATTTGAGAATTGGATGTTTTTGGGTTGTAATTTCCAATTTTTAATCAGATAAAAAATTCAACATATTTTCTCCACGGAGCATTGTAACAGTTTTCATATGAGAATGTAACTAAGGATAAATTTTGTCAGCTGAGAGTTAGTTGTGGTTAAACAATTTTTTAGCCAAGAAAATTTAAGTTTCTCATCTAAGATTATGACCAAATTTTTGGTATCAAACATTCGGACAGGTTTCTTGACCGAGAGTTTATATTCTTTTTAAACTCTCGGCCAAGAGTGAAGCACAGACCGGCCCTGTCAGTCTCTGTTTGTCGTTGTTGAAACCCTTGGAGGGGAACACACGCCCAACACAGTACTGAAACCCTTGGTTTTCCAGGGTTGACCATAGTAGACATCATCGGATGAGGCTTGAAAGAGGTTCTCATGCTTTTGAACCAAACCAATTATACTCTTGACTAGCCCACCTTATGGAAAAACCTCTTTTATCGATGAACTATAATCAGTCTGGAAATCCCATTTAGACTCTCACCTTTTAAATGGGGAGGGATATTATATATAGAAGTTATATTGGGATCTTCTTTCGAACTTGGTTTTTTTTTTTTTGACCATGGGAACAACAACCTCCCAAGAGTATATCCAAGCAGCCCGCAAGCCAGATATACCAATAACTTGTGACTTAGCAGGGGCCGAGACGTCCCGAGGTCGAAATTGGTTGCCAACAGTTTGAATAAGGTTGAAGGGGCACATGCCCATCACAGTTCTAAAACCCTTGGAGGGGCACACGCCCAACACACTCCTGAAACCCTCTGAGCACATTTCGGGTGATGGCAACAGGAAGGAAACGACCGCGCGCGAAGAGGAAGGCATCGAACCTTCTCTCTTTAATTCCATATCCAACCTGCAACTAGAAGAAGAGGTAATGTTAATTGACATCCTATTTTCTGTAATAAAATTTCTTACGTATTTAATTAAAATTATTAGCATTTAATAAATAGAGTTTTTAATATTAAAAATGTCATGTTGTTTGATGCCAAAAAATGTTACTGGTAAATGTAATCTTAATTGAATTGATTTTAGAGGAACGAACTTCAAGCCAACCCATAGCCAGATATCGACTCCATCCCAAGAAGGGAGAAAAATACAAAGGGAAAGAGTGTATAGAAGGATTTATGGGGATGTATCCAATTAGAATTCTTTTTAGAAATGTTGTTGATAAGAAATGTTCCTTCAATATGCCCCAGAAAAATCCTTGAAAGAAATACCAAGAGGGAAACACAAATCTATAAAAGTCGTCCTTAGCATAATAAAAACCCCTTTAAGGGTGAAATCATGATTTTATTATACTTAAATACAAGAGGTTTTAGGAGCCCCTCTACAAGGATACCCTTGGTGAGATTGGTGGAATTGCACAAACCTGATGTCATTTTTCTTGAAGAAATAATGGGTGAGGGGAAAAAAGTGATAGAAACTCTAGAAAATATCATGAATGAGTGGAACTTCCTATATGTAGAATCTATAGGAAATTTAGGGGGTTTGATAATTTGGTGGAAAAAGTCAATACCCATTTTAAATCCCTCTTTCCAAGTATCTAGACTAAATTCTTAGTTCAAGAATCACGATAGAAGATCTTTGTGATAACTGTTATGGACCATAAGAAGAGAGAAAATATTTATGGCATGATTTCATTTTACTGGACTATATC
>JASDQU010100011.1:726257-807439 GCA_032191745.1 Picea mariana
CATATAAAAAAAGAAAAAGGTTGCACAGCCTAAAGTATCTAGATCAGTCCTACGACCTAAAGATAAAATATCACAGAGTAAGAAATGAAAGAAGAAGGATATAGATCAACAGGATATTTCACATGAGGCAACTGTTAAACCCCCTCTAGAATCGGTTAAGGAATTGGAAAATATCCCTGAGGTGGTTACTCTATCTTCCCAAAAACTGGCTAGTGAGCTGAAAGAAACTACTAAGATGAAAAGTGGAAACAAAAAGCAGCTCAAGAGGGATAAGGAATGAAGGGAACAAATTCCAGAACCTATGCCTCAATATTGCAGGATAGAAATAAGGGCTGGTTAGAAGCAGACTCCAGAATCCACACCCCGGGCCTTCAAGATAAAAATCAAATCGACACAGGAAAAACAAGTGTCCAGGCCTACAACCGTTATTAATATAAAGAAGAGGAAGCTATTTGGGGAGACTTCTACCCCTGTCATCAAATATGAGAAAGTATCACTTCCCATACGAAGGACCACCAGAAGCATGGTCAAGAAGGTGACAGTTCCAAGTATACCTTCTCTTCATGGAGAACCCATGGATATTCCAAGTTCTCCAGAAAAAGGAAGTGGTTGTGGAGCTATAGTAAGTGAAACAGAAGGGTTGGTAATAGATACTTTGAGGGGTATGAGAAAGGAAAAATAATCCCGAGAGGAGGTGACTAAGGAAGCAATCACATCTAGCCCAGAAAAGTCCCTGAACAAACAATAATTGATAGCGAAGATTGAGAAGATGAAGCAATAAATTGAAGAGTACTAGGTATTAGATAGGCATATCAAGGTAGATAATGCACAACTAAAAGAACAACATGCATAGTTCTCTGCTAAACTCAACAAATTCTTACGATTGATCCAATACACTAGGGTAATTAAGAAGGAATTGAGGAGTGAAGCTTCTGGTTTTAACATCCTGTAACCAGAATATGACAGAGAAGGATTCAATTTTGCAGAAAATTTTTGGGTATTAGTTTTTAATGATGTTGAATGAGGACATGCAATACCTTTATCATGGGGGAAATGTTGAGTCTCCATTTTGACACTTATAATTCCCTGTCTCACCTTGTATCCGAGCCATTTTTGCCTATGTTATAAGCCTATACTTGACTGTTTCCTCCAAAACATACCTAATGACCTTGTTCATGTACACAAGAGGTAAATTATGATTAAAGCATGTTTTGTTTAACTTTCTTGAGTTAATTCGATTAAAGTTTTCTATTTTTCATAATCCTAATCGTTTGACTCATGAGCAGCCTATTCTGGTACCTTAGCATTCCAGTACTACAAGTCACCATGCAATTTGGTATCAAGTCTATTCTAGTACCTAAGGAAGTTTTGATCCGGTACTATCTACTCCACATCCATTCCGGTACCAAGTCATGTGCTATTCCAGTATTGTCTTCTCCGCATCCATTCTGGTACTTAGATTCGTGACTGTGTGTATTCCGGTACCAAAACCCTTGATTCCAGAATGCATCAGTTGGACCAGTATGATGATGAATAATTTGAGAAGTAAGTTAGACTGAAGCTTCCAAATCAATTTTCCAGATCACAATAGACTCCATCACTCATGCACTTTGTGTCATGAGGATGGAGTCGATCCCTAGATATTTGATGTAAATACCAATTGTAATATTTTTAAAACTGTGTGATTCTTATCCATATATATTGATAGTATCATCTTACCTTCTTTATAAGGGATGTTGTATAGATGATAGTGTGTGTGGATAATAAGGAATGTAACAATGTAGTTTGTCAGAACCAGATGATACATATTGTTTCTATGTATGAGATGAAGAACTGATGATCCAATTTACCAGTTGAAGTAATGCAAAAGGTCTATTATGAAAATTCCTGAGTATGAGTAAAACATTTTAGTCTGTTATTTTCTTAAGAGGTTCCTTGTTGGTTCGGAAAGGGCCCACCACCCCAACCAAGGTAAACTTCTCTGTATATGCTCTGTGTGATTGTGTGAGTGTTTTACAGTAGTGTGTTGTCATTGATTTTTCATCCATTTCAAGAGTTTAGCATTAAGTTATTTGTTTCTGAATTGGTGTGAACAATCAGGTGCTAGATCGAATAGATATTTTCCTTCTCAAATATTGGAGATTTCCATTTAATTGTTTGAACTATGGGATGTTTAAGAAAATGATATTTTGAGTTTATGATTGCAGTAGTTTTGGTATGTCAAGGAACCAGAAGACTTTATATCTCATCTTCATGTTCCATAATGAAGTCTCTCAGTTATGCTGACTGTTCCTTGTACTGATTTGTTTGAATTGAACAAAGTTGGAATTGATTATGATTTCAAGAGTGATTGGAGTTGACTGTTAATTAATGTTTTGATTTCTACAGGAAACAAGCTTCTTAAGTTCATCTCTCTAATTCATAAGCCTGGAATGAACATACTTGTTCCCTAAGGTACAACCTTTTTGATTTATTGTTTGTTTGAGAAGTTTCATTATCAATTTTATCTTCTAAGTTCAAAGGTGTTTGAAGTATTCATAAATATTAGAAACAACGTTTTATGTTATTAATTATTACTTATATACAGCATACATAGGTAGGCTACCTGTTCTCGACACATATAGCGTAAGAACTCTTTTGATTATGAATCCCAAATTGACATATAAATGAGTGTAAGATATACATTGAACATATTTATACATGAACAATATTATTCCTTTTGTTGGTTCTAGGTGTATGATTCTCTTTGTGAGCGGCCTCCAGACTATCAAGTTCGGGGTCAGATATCTCTGCAGGGTTAGTGGGGATAAGGAATTCTATTGACCAGTCCTTAGTTATCTCCCTGAGGTCCTCTTCTATGAGATTTTAGTACGACTAAAGATCCTCCTTATGCTCATCTTCTAGAGCAGTAATATAGATGAAGTTTCGATCTGCATGGAACTTCATCAAGGGTCGGAACTGTTGCAGGGTGTTTGACGTCATGTGAGGTTTATATTCAATAGCCCTCTTTAACTGGAGATAACATGTGTGAAATACTACGTTCGAATTCCACTATTTTTCCATATCGCTCGAGTACTAGAGCATGGTGAACTTCGCAGCAAGCGGCTCGAATGACTCAATATCCGGGAAGGTCACACCTTCTGGAATCTCCCAAGAAACAAACGTAATAAGAATCAGAAGCCAGCTAAAGTGGAACTCGTAGCCCTGATCTTGTGCTTTGCAGCAGTGTAATTCCAGCTGATTAACTAGGTACTTCACCCAGTTCATCTGTAGGCCTTCCACGCATTTCCCTGTGAGGTCAACAACAAAGCCTGTGACCTGCATGGGTTTGTTCTTCCTTACTAGATTTCCTGTGATTAATTGGAATGCTAGGAACACTGTGCCATTATGGATAGAGGCTACCTTGTAGCCTCGTGTACCCTTCTCAACATCATCGTAGGTATCCTTGATCTTCTGTGCTAATGCACGATCTATGGATTTTCCTAGATAGAAGTCATGTGGGTCGGGTCCTTGCATAATCAATCCAGTGATCCTATGGATTAGCATCAGATCGACTGTGATATGACAGTCTATCCATAAGTATCCACCATGGTATCATGAAAGTAGGATCTTGACACAGGCATTAACTTCCTGGTGCCTTCCAAAGTGTAGGATTTTCATTACATTCAACAGGGTGGACTGCGCGAGGTTCATTGTTAATAGCTGGGGGATTATTTTTGAGTTCTTACCCTTCGTCGTGGTTAAGTATTTATACAAGGCGAGCATACTATGGTTCTTGCAATCTCCTAGGTTGAAGTCGTTGAACTTAAACATGATGATCTTGTCCTGATGTGCTCTAACTGCGCGTATCCCCTTCGGGAGGTACGCAGTAACCATGGTGTACTCGAACTATCTCGACACACTATCACAACTCAACGTGTCAACTAGGGGCGGGATGTATTCAGGTAAGATGGTCGGGATTAGCTTCACATTTTCTAGGTCATCTCTATGCTTGGTTATCTTTTCCGTTGTTGGTCGATATGGTCAATATTCGCGAGCAGTCGATGGAGAGGCTTTCACTCCTCTCGTCGATGACGCTTGTACACCCACAGAAATTACCCTTTCATACATTACTCTTTTAGTCATGAGGTTGATGAATACCTCCTTCACAGACTCTTCTACTGTGCTAAGTTCTTTGGACATACACACTCGTGGTTGAATATCTCGTTTTTGAAGAGTAACTACTCAATGCAATGGGATGGATGGTGATAGTGCGATGATCACTGTGAAAAATCAACTAATCTATGGGCTCAGATAATCACAATTGGAAAAAGTGTTCTTGGTGCAAGGCTCGATGGAATAAGTAGATAGTTAGGAAACAGATCTCTCCAATGGGCGAGAAGCCTCCATTAATTCAATTTTGTTCGTTATGGCGCAGTCCCAACAATCTAATGGTGAGCTTCCTGGCCATAAATGTCATTCTAACCATTTGGAGTGTCGATCTAATGGTTATACTATTTCCAATGGCTATATTTATTCTCCATGGTGAAGTGCCATGTGGCGTTGTTCTGATATCCTGACGAAGTTCCAGTTTTGCAAATTTTCCTTCTTCGAAGTTTCCTCTGGACCCTTATGTAATTTTTCGATCTTGGCTCTCTTATTACTGAGCTTCCTCTTTTTCCCAGTGAGCTTTGTCTTGGTATTCCTCTTTCCATTCTGATTCTTATCCTCTTTTGGCATAGTAACTTCACGTTGTTGAGATTCTTTCCTAGAATTCAAGAGCAATACTTCTTCTCTATATGGGGTAGGTGCTTAAGTTTTCTGTGAGTCTTCTTCTGTTCTTGCAATTTCGACATCCAAGTTTTTGGTTTTAAATAGCTTTGATCTATTCTCCTGTTCTTTAATCAAGTGTGAAATCATCCTAGTCATAAAATCTTTTAATTATTTCTTCTTCTTCCCTAAGACTTCTTCTTCTTTCCTTCTGGCCTGATCCTTTTCAATCCAAGGTTTTCCTAGTAATATAGAAAATGGGGCGTTGTTCTCAATAAATTTAACAACCTCAAATTCCTCCTCTGTAGCAGTTCCATGAGCACTCATAGATATCTTGGTGATCTTTCCACATAGATTTATCATCTTTCCTCTAAATAATCATATTCCTCCCAATGAAGGAATCATAACAGGATTTCCTAAAGTTTCCCAAGTTCTTTCTATCATAATATTCACCTGTGTTTCTTCATCTAAAACATAGTCAATGTCAAAGTCTCCTATTCTTGATTCTATGCACTCTTTTTCTTTGAATATCTCTGATAAGTTGATATGTCAGTGGTCATTCAGGGTTTCTTTCATTTGCAGTAATACAGTCTCTGATTCTTTTTGGGGTTTTTCCATGGTCTTAGTTGCTTGACCTTTCTCATGGTCTTCTTGTATAATATTCATTCTTTCAATCTTAGCAATCATTCTAGGGAAATATAAAACTTCATGGTCCATAGATTTACAACAAATACAACTGGATCTTCTACCAGGACATTCCTTATCCATATATCCCGGTCTTCTGCAATTGTAACAAAGGGTTAATCCTGGTTTTCTTTTAAATGATCCCCAGCCTTTCCTATACTGCGCACTAGGATCATAGTAGCTAGCCTACAAAAAATTCTTTCTAGGATCCTACATCCTTTGGTTAGTCCAAACATTCTTTCTATGCATAGGTATACCATATCTTTCACTATTCGTATCAGATCTACTTATATCAAATCTTCTTTCTTCTAGTTGTTCTCTAGTTTTCAAGCTAGGACAAAATTTATCAAACATACCTAGATCCATACTATTGAAACAAAAATTTCCACTAATCTTACTTTCAGCAGATCACAAATCTTCTAGATCTAAAACTTTTCACTATTCTTACCTTTCTCAGAGCACAAAGCTTCAGGATCTTACCTCTTTTCTTCAGATCGGACTTCTTTTCTTAGCATAGAGTTTCACAATCCAAGTAGAGTGTTGCACACTAGGGAAACATATCTATGCAAAGAGATTTCATAGTTTCAGGTCAAATCTTCGCATTCCTTTTTCCTTAGTTCCCAGAAATCACAGCTTCATGTCCTGGCAACGGAACCATTTGTTCGCATAGAAGCAAACCCAGGGTTCAACGCTACAACAATGCACCAATAAAACCCTAACTACCGGCCCTTTCGGTAACACCTACGAAGTATATGAAGTCTCACCCGAGGTAAAGGCAAGGGTGGTTGCAAGAATCTAGTGTCTGCAACCTTAGTTGGGACACAGATTTGTGATTGTAACACCTTAACACAACAATTAGCAATATAGTTAATCAATATTTAACCAATTTCTACTTCGCAGATAAAGCCCTAATTACAAAGCATCGCAGTATTCAACTAGATCTAGCATCTAGCAGCACTTAGCATGACGAAATGGATCAGATTTAGTAGATTCAAGAACTAAGAACATTCACACAAGTTAGATCTAGCATTCACTCTCATTATTAAGCACAAAGCAACAACAGATCTATCTATCTTTCATCTATATCAAATCATCTAAACAAGTAAACACATAAATATATCAATAAATTGCACAAAGCAAACATAACACAAGATGTACATGGTTCACCCCCACCCTGGAGCTACATCCACCAACTCTTTGTCTTCTTTATTAGCTTCTTTCAATCTTCTTACATGAACATAGCTTCAAGATCCTACTCTGCATAGGACAAGAGATCTGTGCGCACTCCACCAGATCCTCCTTCCCCAAGTAGATCTAGGCACAGAGCCTTACACAGCCTCTCACAGTCACTTTCACTTAGCCTTGCAAGTCTCACATAATATGCACAAAGCATTTGCAACCATTACTTGAATCTAGTCAAAAGGAACTTAGCCATTCATACTCACTACATCGCCTAACATCTATTTATACATTACAAAATACGACCTAAACATAGGTAAACCCATGGGATGACATTCCCCTACCAGTTACATAAGCCCAAAACCTAAAAATCCCTAAAAAGGAGTCGATATCCTGCGATCTCTGCTTCATCTTGCGCTTCGCCTTTGACAGCCTGTCGAAGTCCCAAAAAGAGGTCAAACATTACCAAGAATCCTCAAAACTTGGAAAAGGGACAACATTTGTGCAATTAGATTGGAAAGAGAAAGTTCCCACATCGTTTAATGACACAACTAACTATTCACTAAAATAAACATTGTCATTATTTACTTAGACTGGAGAATGATTTATTACAATAAAATACTGACCGATGTTGATAACAATAAGAAAACTATCATAGCATTACTTCTCCGTCTCTCCTTGCTTGTTGCAGATGACTTGTACTATGTTGTGTGCTTCCTAAGGAAGGTTGATGTCCTTCCTTATTGGTCCACACATCAACAGACATGTGCATACCTTGCCATCCGATACAAATGGCGAGGATCCACATGGATTCCATGTGGAAGTTAAGTGGATAGAGGGTGGGAAAGACCTATAAACTTTAAGAGACTATAACTTATAAACTTAAACTTAAATTTTATCATATGTATAGTTGTTGTAAAGCTCTTAAAGAGTAGAATAGATCTATGATATCGAAGTTATGTTTAGAAAGGTGTTTAAGGAGACGAAATATCGACACCCCATTTCCCTAGGATGCATAAGGAGTCGAGTGTGTTACACTTGGGTATATTAGGGAATATCTATGTTGATGCATTGATGGATTTCTATGTACTCTACTAGGGGATAGAAATTATTTCCTTCAAGTCATTTAAGTATGATCTTTCTTCAAAAATGGGTTTTTAGATATTAAAATAATAATAACAGTATTTTTTTTATCATTGAAGGTTCAAGGTAAAAAATAACATATCCTATGTAATCACTGCTTTCTAGGTATTCTATGAAGGGATTGAAATTTATTTCCTAAAGCCATCCATCAACTTTCTAAAAACAAAAAAGATTATAAAAATAAATCTTTATCATGAAAGGTTCCAGATAACATATCACTTTCATAGGTAATGATATCTTTATATATACTCAATGAAGGATGGTAATAGATTTCCTTTGATTCATTTCACTTAGAGAAGCATGATGCACTACAACCAAAGTGGAAAAATAGTGTGATGGTAGAGGATTTGAGCTATAGATCATGGTAGATCTTTTCTGTTGGATTTATTTAACTTTGGGAATGTCCGTTAACTATCGTGCGGTTTGGGAAGAGTCATCAGATGCCACGAAGAATGGGGTTCTTGGGGGAAGTCATTCAAAAAGTTTGGTGGTGACTTATGTTTTGAGTAGGTTAACCTAACTTACTATCCACCACACAAATATGATTTGGAAAGGTCAATTTTAGTAAGTTCTAATATCTAGAATTTAGTTTTGAGTTCAGTGATGAGGCTCTATTGGGTTTTCCCTAGTTACGAACCCGGTGTGTGCCATTTCCAATGGAACGTCAATTTCCACATCAACACGCACATGCCTACCTTGTCATTTGGTAGATATGACGAAAATCCACATTGATTCGACATTGAAGTTAAGTCGATAGTGGGTAGGAAATACCTTGAAACTTGAAGAGACTATAACGTATAACCCTGAACTTATATTTTAGCATATTTATAGTCGTTGAAAAGCTCTTAAAAACTAGAATAGATCTATGATATTGAAGTTACGTTTAGAAGGGTGTTTAAGAAGAGGAAATATCGACACCCCACTTCCCTAAAAGGCATAGGGGGTCGATTGTGTTACACTTGGGTAGATTAGCAAATATCTATGTTGACGCAATGATGGATTTCTATGTACTTTATGTATATTAGCGAATATCAACAATAGTTTGATGTCAGTGTATGAGTTTTATACACCCACCACCCATGATGTAGGCAAGGTATTATTTCTTGAATGGGAAGGGAAGGAGATTTTCCATACTGAACCTGTTATTCGATTCTCGATTCCCCCGAATCCTTGGCAAAGGATTCAATTCAATGTGCTGACAGATGAATGTGCTATATGCTCAGATGAATGTGCTAGATGCTAGACCAGAACAATGGTTGATGAACTGCACCAAATGGTTGAAATTACACAAAATTGAAGTATTTTATCTTTGCTTGGTGGTCATTGTAAATTTAGGTAGTTTGCCTTTGGTTGATGTTGACTGTAAAGTTATTTTTTTTATAAATTAAGATCGATTTTGGTTTATTAAATATTTCATATATAAATCTAACTTTGGTATAAAACTTTAGTCTTTTAAAATATTTTGTTGTATAATATTTAATTAATTTAATTAAAAACATATTACTTAATATCATTATTGTATTAAGTATTGATTGATTGATTGATTTAAAAGAAAGTCAACATATAATTTGAGAATTTGAGAATTGGATGTTTTTGGGTTGTAATTTCCAATTTTTAATCAGATAAAAAATTCAACATATTTTCTCCACGGAGCATTGTAACAGTTTTCATATGAGAATGTAACTAAGGATAAATTTTGTCAGCTGAGAGTTAGTTGTGGTTAAACAATTTTTTAGCCAAGAAAATTTAAGTTTCTCATCTAAGATTATGACCAAATTTTTGGTATCAAACATTCGGACAGGTTTCTTGACCGAGAGTTTATATTCTTTTTAAACTCTCGGCCAAGAGTGAAGCACAGACCGGCCCTGTCAGTCTCTGTTTGTCGTTGTTGAAACCCTTGGAGGGGAACACACGCCCAACACAGTACTGAAACCCTTGGTTTTCCAGGGTTGACCATAGTAGACATCATCGGATGAGGCTTGAAAGAGGTTCTCATGCTTTTGAACCAAACCAATTATACTCTTGACTAGCCCACCTTATGGAAAAACCTCTTTTATCGATGAACTATAATCAGTCTGGAAATCCCATTTAGACTCTCACCTTTTAAATGGGGAGGGATATTATATATAGAAGTTATATTGGGATCTTCTTTCGAACTTGGTTTTTTTTTTTTTGACCATGGGAACAACAACCTCCCAAGAGTATATCCAAGCAGCCCGCAAGCCAGATATACCAATAACTTGTGACTTAGCAGGGGCCGAGACGTCCCGAGGTCGAAATTGGTTGCCAACAGTTTGAATAAGGTTGAAGGGGCACATGCCCATCACAGTTCTAAAACCCTTGGAGGGGCACACGCCCAACACACTCCTGAAACCCTCTGAGCACATTTCGGGTGATGGCAACAGGAAGGAAACGACCGCGCGCGAAGAGGAAGGCATCGAACCTTCTCTCTTTAATTCCATATCCAACCTGCAACTAGAAGAAGAGGTAATGTTAATTGACATCCTATTTTCTGTAATAAAATTTCTTACGTATTTAATTAAAATTATTAGCATTTAATAAATAGAGTTTTTAATATTAAAAATGTCATGTTGTTTGATGCCAAAAAATGTTACTGGTAAATGTAATCTTAATTGAATTGATTTTAGAGGAACGAACTTCAAGCCAACCCATAGCCAGATATCGACTCCATCCCAAGAAGGGAGAAAAATACAAAGGGAAAGAGTGTATAGAAGGATTTATGGGGATGTATCCAATTAGAATTCTTTTTAGAAATGTTGTTGATAAGAAATGTTCCTTCAATATGCCCCAGAAAAATCCTTGAAAGAAATACCAAGAGGGAAACACAAATCTATAAAAGTCGTCCTTAGCATAATAAAAACCCCTTTAAGGGTGAAATCATGATTTTATTATACTTAAATACAAGAGGTTTTAGGAGCCCCTCTACAAGGATACCCTTGGTGAGATTGGTGGAATTGCACAAACCTGATGTCATTTTTCTTGAAGAAATAATGGGTGAGGGGAAAAAAGTGATAGAAACTCTAGAAAATATCATGAATGAGTGGAACTTCCTATATGTAGAATCTATAGGAAATTTAGGGGGTTTGATAATTTGGTGGAAAAAGTCAATACCCATTTTAAATCCCTCTTTCCAAGTATCTAGACTAAATTCTTAGTTCAAGAATCACGATAGAAGATCTTTGTGATAACTGTTATGGACCATAAGAAGAGAGAAAATATTTATGGCATGATTTCATTTTACTGGACTATATCAATAATGGGAGGGTTATCATTAGGGGAAAACTAAATTCTAAACTTAATAGATCAAAGGTGTGGGGATAATAACAAGATAGGACAAACTTGTCTATTTCTTTATATAGAACATAGAGGAAGTAAGTTTTCTGGATGTTGAACCAATAAAACTTGTTCCTACTTGGATAAACAATAGAGTGGGTGAAGCATGCGTATAAAAATCACTTGGCAAGTTATTGGTTACAAAAACATTAATGGTAGAATTAGAGAGGGTTATACCATGGCGACATTGTTTGGGGCCATGGTTGTTTCGCCGTATGGGTCTTACCATGTTAAAACATTGGTATGTTGATATTCAATCTAGTTGTGTGAGTGGTTACTGAAGGTGTTCGTCCTCTGTTGGAATACCCGTGTTGTCAAATAGTTACATTGTTAATCTGAAAATTTAATGAACATACAACTTGATTTTAATGTCATAGTCTCATTTATGTATATCACATCCAATTTGAATGATTGGGATTAGTCACTATGGAATTTAATTTGTTCATTTACCTTCAAAATCAATAAGGGTTTGACATCTATTTATTGTTTTTCAGAATAAAAGATGTTTATAAAAATAATGATATAATTGATTTGATATGTGGATTCAAAATGATTTTTACTATGCAAGAGCTAGTAATGCAAAATAGGAATGGATATGTGAATGTTAATATTATACACTTGTTTGGACACAGTTATTTATTGAAGCTATTACATGACAATACAATCCAATTGAACCAGATCAATTTCTTGTGTAAAACTGATCTAAAAATGAAGAAGACTTGTATTCTTGAAAATATTTGCAAGTAAAATTTATGTGTTAAAAGCAAATGGATCAAATTTGCAACACATCATTAATAGGATTTACTCATTCAAGATGCATATAAACAACAACATAATCAATGAACAGAAAACACATAACACAACAAATGATAAAGGAGTTCACCCCTCTCTTGGGCTACATCTCCTGGTCCAGCTTCCAATGGATCATTTGTATTATTTTCTCAAAGTGCTCAAAAATGTTCTTTACAATGCTCAAACTGCCCAATAGACTGCTCCAATGGCTTCAGAACGTCCACAAACCCCTAGCTGGGCTTTTTCGACACCTCGTTTGGCCAAAAAACCAAGAAGTTAGGCTTCCTGGAAGTCCCCCCTTCAAGCTTGTTGTCTCTACATCTACAAATTGCACCTCCCATGGCTCAACCTAGCCCACACACAATTTAAAGAATAGAAACCTGGCACCAAACGCAACCGCACAAATGGTGCGAACTGTAGGACAGTTACGGGCGCACCAGCCCCTAACCGCCAAGGCCAAAGTCGTATGGCCATGTGACCACGTGCATTTTCAAATAGGGCTCCGTCCCATAGGCAAATAGAAACGTAACATGTGGCGGGTCGTTCAACCGTTTAAACCACAAATCAAAACCCAAAATGCGTGCACACTATAAGTCCATTGATCATATGTAAATGTAATACAACCGTGGGCTGGGGCTAAGCCCCAACCCGACCCCCGAGCCAAACTTTAAACAATGAAAATTTAAATGAATATTAACCCACTCATATAGCAAGGAACAAACGCGTGGTATGTTGGTCGGGTGGACTTTGTTAAGGCTTTACATGGTGGGAGGAGGTCCATGGTTCAAACCCCACGGAGTCCATAATGTTTTGAACTAACAACCAATACAATGGTACCACGTGGCAGCCCATGACTAGGCCACGTGGCACCACACCATTTATCAAAATGATTCCACATATCACATCATGATTCACCCAAATCTACCAATAAGTGAAGGCCACGTCATCATCTGCCACTTCAGTGTACGGACTCTTCCACGTAAGCATGTACGGACTATACGGACTGCACAGTCAGCGTCCCTTTTTTTTTACCTATTTGACGATTCTAACAGATTGTGATATCTCTCGCTATCGATGTCCATTTGAACCCAAATGAGTTGAGTTGGGTTCACAACGACGAGGGCTATGCTCTCGTCCGATTTGAAGTGATTCTGAGCACTTTGAATTTTTGAGCAAAATTTGATCCCCTGATCACACCTCCCTATTGGGAAGCTTTTGGACCTCCAAAAGACTATTTTCAGTCTATTTGAAGATGAGGGTATAGTTCCATCACTCTTCCAACCTCAATCCACTTGGCTTTGCTTGGATTTGTTCCTTTAAGACCAACTCGAAGATACTCCACATTTCCTCGTTTTGAAGTTTGCATTCTCCTGTCAAGGATGGTGTCTTCATGCAGTTCTGTAAGATATTCTGGGGAAAAATCATCTATTTAAGGAATCTAAACATGCTCTCCATGATCATCAATCAACGGAGGCTCATACAATTTCAAATTATCAACATTAACAACTACATACATTTACATATAAGGAGGCAAATCTAAACGAAAGGCATTGTTACCAATCTTGTCGATAATCTTGAAAGGACCATATCGAATCGGTTTCAATTTTTTACCTTCTCCTTTAAGCCTCTCCTTACTGATGTAAAGCCAAACTTCATCTCCAACTTGAAAACTGTGATCAACACGATGCTTGTCATGTCTCGTCTTGTACTTGGTTTGACTCTTTTCCAATTGCTCTTGCACCACTTGATGTATCGAATGATTTTGTTCAATGAACTTTTCTTCCCTATCAATGTCATATTGACCATTGATAGAAATATCCTTCCCAAAGATAAAATCTAAAGGATATTTGGGCAAATAGCCAAAACATGCTTCAAATGGCGACGTTTGAGTCGAAGAGTGCTTAGCTCGATTGTATGCATGTTGAATGTAGTGTAAATGCTCATCCCAAAGTTTAGGATGCTTGCTATAATAAGCACGAAGAAGATGAACCAATGTTCGATTTACCACCTCTTTCTGACCATCTGTTTGTGGATGAAAAGCTGTGCTCTTTTTAAGTTTGGTGTCCATGAGTGCCCATAAACTCGACCAAAAACTTCCAACAAATCGAGAATCCCGATCAGAAATAATGGATTTAGGAAATCCAAAATGCACCCAAACATTTTGAAAGAACATTTGTACTGTTTGTTCAGATGTAACCTGCTTAGTACAAGGCATCAAAATACACATTTTTCTAAATCGATCAACCAAAACATAAAGATAATCATGATTTCGTCTAGACATAGGTAGACCTCCTACAAAATCCATGGAAATACTTTCCCAAGGATAAGAAGGAACTGGAAGTGGAGTATACAAACCCAACTTTCGATTTCTAGGTTTACTTGTGGCACATAATGAACATCCTCGAACATATCGTGAAACACTTTCATTCATTTTAGGCCAGTAGCAGTATCTTTTCAAATTAGCCATTGTCTTGCCTACACCAAAATGACCAGCAATAAGAGAAGAATGGGATTCTCTTATAATGTTGATTCTTTCTCCCTGTGGAATACATAACTTTCCAAGATGATACAAAAGATTATCATGCACATGGTAATCCAATTCTTCAACATGGTTAGAGTGGCACAAAGTTTCATATACTTCTTTGAAATCAATATCCAAAGCATATTGCTCAACATAACTCTCATGCATGATAGGACTATGCTTAAGAATAACTGAAGCACTAATAATAGGCCTTGAAATCATATCAGCGAATTTATTATAAATGCCCTTCTTATACCTGATAACCAAGTGGAACTGTTGAAAAAAACCCATCCATCTGAAGTGCCTAGCTTGTTTTAGCTTTGTCTGTGATTGTAAGTATTGCAGTGGTTGATGATCGGTGTGNATAATGTTTCCATTTTTTCACACTTTGTACCAATGCATACAATTCCTTATCATAAGTAGGATAGTCAATCATGGCACCATTAAAAGTTTCAGAATGAAAACAAATGGGCTTACCATGTTGTAGCAAAACTACTCCCATTGCATAATTGCTTGCATCTGTTTGGATTTCAAAAGGTTGTCTTAAATTTGGAAGTGCAAGAACAGGCGCTGAACTGATATTCTCTTTCAAGGTATCAAAAGCCTTCTGTTGCTTGCCTCCCCATTAAAAAACTTGCTTGACACTTGTCACTGCATGTAATGGAGCTGCAATGGAAGAAAAGTTAACAATAAACTTCCTCCAATATTGAGATGCTCCCAAAAAACTTCTTACCTCTGTCACATTGTTGGGCTTGGGCCATTCCAAAATGAATTTGACCTTGGAGGGATCAATTTTTAATTCACCTCCACCAACAATATGTCCTAAGTAAATAAGTGAAGTTTTTCCAAATTCACAATTGGACAACTTCAAAAACAACTTTTCTTTTCTCAAAACATCCAAAACTTGTTTCACATGTTTAACATGCTCTTCATGAGATTTGCTAAAGATCAAAATATCATCCAAGTATACAATAACACAATCATCTAGAAAAGGCCTTAAGACATCATTCACAATTCTCATGAAAGTAGCAGGTGCATTGCAAAGTCCAAAAGGCATTACCATCCATTCAAACAAACCTTGCTTAGTTTTGAAAGCCGTCTTCCATGTGTCTCCCTCAGCAATCCTGATCTGATGATATCTGCTTCTCAAATCTAACTTAGTAAAATATTTATCATCTTTTAATTGATCAACAAAATCATCGATTCTAGGAAGAGGATAACGATTCTTTACTATAATTTTGTTCAAAGCCCTGAAATCAACACACATACGCCACGTACCATCTTTCTTTGGCACTAACACAATTGGAGATCCACATGGCGATGATCTTGGTACAATAACCCCTTTGTCGAGCAACTCTTGGATTTGTTTTTTAATCTCATCATTTTCCATGACTGACATTCTGTACATACCAATGTTTGGAAGAGGACAATCTTGCTGCAATTGGATTTCATGTTGGATTCCCCTTTTCGGAGGTAATCCCTTTGGTTTTTTAAACATTTCATCATATTGATTAACAACCTCATATAGATCGGATTTCAACTTTGTATCACAACCTTGAAATGCTTCATTTTCAATATCATCTTTGGGTTTAATCATTAAGAGAACAAAATTCTTACTAGCATTGACTAATCTCTTCATTTGTCCCGCATTTACAAGTGATAAATTCATCTTCTTTGTATGGGCTCTAACAATGTACTCAACTCCATTCTTAAACAAATGATACTTATTCTCATGACGATGAAAAATAGCTTTCCTATCGTACAAATATGGGCTTCCCAACACAATACCACAGATATCCAATGGAATAACATCAAACTCTACCTCATCAACGAAATTTGTAGTGATAGCAAACCTAAGTTTACACCTTCTTGTTACTTGTAACTTAGCATTATCACATATCCAACCAAGAGGGTATGGCTTAGGATTTGGAATTGTTTCCAACTTTAATTTCTTAACAGTTTCTTCAGAAATAAGGTTTGCTTGAGATCCTGTATCAAATAGAGTATCTATCTTAGTATGATTTGAAACAACCCTTATGTGAAAAAGTTCAATTCTCTCTTTTTCTTGTCGAGTTACATTGATATTATTATTACTTGAAGAACTAGTGCTTGCAATAGAACCATTACCTTGATAACCCATAGTTTTTATCTTTGTTTCATCACCCGAATCAAAACCTAAATCATGTTGAACGGTTGCAGTAGTCTTTGACTTCCCTTTGTTGTTGTTGCCAAACTTTTTGGGTCTTCTTTCAGAATGAAGTTTCCAACAATGGTCTTCATCATAGCCATGATTTGAACAATGTTTACATGTGAATTTTTCTCCCTCTTTCTTAACAACAACATTCTTTTTGCTATTGCCCTTGAACTTCTTCTTTCCTTTTTCTCCATGGCTGAAAGGCTTCTTGTTACCCTCATGAGTTTTGTTCCTTCCTCTTGCTTCCAAATGAGTATCCTGAACACAAACTTCATCTAGATTTGAAGGATTAAACATGAGTATAGAATGTCTCAAATAACTATGTAAAACTCCAATGTATTTGAGTAAAGTTTCTTGAGAAGACAAATCTACTCCCAAAACCAAAGCTCTTCTCCTAAATTATTGAGTAAAAATTTGCACATTCTGTCCCTTAGCTTGTTTAAAATTTTGCCAATCCATAGTAGCCTTTTGCTTATATGCCAATGGATAAAATTGTCTTTTAATTGCAACAATAAAATCATTCCAAGAGATTAAAATTTTACAATGCTTCTTCATGTCCTCCCGAGTCTTGGATTCCCACCAAATGAGTGTTGCACTATCCAATCTTAAAGAAGCAAGCTGAATTTTGGTTTCATCATCTTGAATTTTTTGTATTCTACAATATACCTCAATCTGACGTATCCAATTATCTAATTTCTCAGCATTAACTTCTCCATTGTATATTGGCAATTCAAATTTAATATCAAGCTTTAATGAAGGAATTTGTGAAGGAGTTTTACCATGTCCCTTTGGAGAATTCAGAAGAGGTCTTGAATTGGTAGAAGAAGACGAAGAAGAAGATGATGGAGGAGAGGGTGGTGGAGAAGAACCATTCCCTCCATTTCCATTTGGAGTTTTATCACCACTGTCTCCCTTATGCTTTGAAGGGTTGGAGCCTTCACCTTGCAACCCTGCATTCCTTTCCATCAAGATCTTCATCATCTCTCTCATTTCTATGATAGACTTTCTAAGATCTTCATCTTCTGCAGGAACATGTTCATGACTTTATTCATGAGACATACTTGGTGAATGCCTCCTTGAAACTTGCGGTGATGGTATATGCTTCCTCCTTGAAGGATGAGAACTTGGCTCCACAATTTGACCTTCTCTTCTTGTGATTTTCAACCTTGTGAGCATCAAAAAACAAAACACGTGCAAATAATCAAGTCTTCAAAAACCAATTCTCTGATACCAACTTGATCTAAAAATGAAGAAGACTTGTATTCTTGAAAATATTTGCAAGTAAAATTTATGTGTTAAAAGAAAATGGATCAACTTTGCAACACATCATTAATAGGATTTACTCATTCAAGATGCATATAAACAACATCATAATCAATGAATAGAAAACACATAACACAACAAATGATAAAGGAGTTCACCCCTCTCTTGGGCTACATCTCCTGGTCCAACTTCCAATGGATCATTTGTATTATTTGCTCAAAGTGCTCAAAAATGTGATTTATAATGCTCAAACTGCCCAATAGACTGCTCCAATGGCTTCAGAATGTCCAAAAACCCCTAGCTGGGCTTTTTCAGCACCTCGTTTGGCCAAAAAACAAAGAAGTTAGGCTTCCTGGAAGTCCCCCCTTCAAGCTTGTTGTCTCTGCATCTACAAATTTCACCTCCCATGGCTCAACCTAGCCCACACGCAATTTAAAGTGTAGAAACATGGCACCGAACACAACCGCACAAACGATGTGAACTATAGGATGGTTATGGGCGCACCAGCCCCTAACCGCCAAGGTCGAAGTCGTATGGGCATGTGACCACGCGCATTTTCAAATAGGGCTCCATCCCATAGGAAAACAGAAATGTGACATGTGGCGGGTCATTCAACCGTTTAAACCACAAATCAAAACCCAAAATGCGTGCACACTTTAAGTCCATTGGTCATATGTAAATGTAATACAACCACGGGCTGGGGCTAAGCCCTAGCCCGACCCCCGCGCCAAACTTTAAACAATGCAAATTTAAATGAATATTAACCCACTCATATAGCAAGGAAAAAATGTGTGGTATGCTGGTTGGGTGGAATTTGTTAAGGCTTTACATGGTGGGAGGAGGTCCACAGTTCGAACCCCACAGAGTCCATAATGTTTTGAACTAACAACCAATACAACGGTACCACGTGGCATCCCATGACTGGGCCATGTGGCACCACACCATTTATCAAAATGATGCCACGTGTCACATCATGATTCGACCAAATCTGCCAATAAGAGAAGGCCATGTCATCATCTTCCATGTCAGTGTACGGACTCTACCACGTCATCATGTACGGACTGCACAGTTAGTGTCCCTTTTTCTTTACCTCATGATATCTCTCGCTCCCGACGTTCGTTTGAACCCAAACAAGTTGCGTTGCGTTCGCAACGACGAGGCCTACGCTCTTGTCCGATTTGAAGTGATTCCGAGCACTTTGAATTTTTGAGCAAAATTTGATCCCCTGATCAAAAACTAAACTACAACTTCCATGTTCATATTCCCCACCTCATAAATCCCTCCATCCGAAGTTCATTTTCAAAAAACATTTAACAAGGTACCTTCCCATATGATAAATTTTAAAATGTTGAACTTTCCATGTCCAAGTAGAGTGGGAAGAAAATTTTGGGAATGTCCTTTAACTGTCATGTGGCTTGGGAAGACCGAAGAGATCATGTCCGTTGATCAGGATCAATCATAGTCATCAGTTCTCATGGAGAATGGGGTTCTTGGGAGAATTGATCCAGAAATTTTTGTAGGGACTTATGTTTCGAGTAGGTTAACCTAACCAACTATCCACCAAAAAAATAAATTTGGAAAGGTATGGAGACCGTCAATTTCGGTTAGTTTCGACCGTTTGGTGTTGTCGAGATCCAAAATATAGTTTTGAGTCCTATGCTGAGGTTTTGTTGGGTCTTCCCTATTTACAAACCCTGTGTGTGCCATGTCCAATGACACATCACCTACCACATTGATTTGACAATGTGAGGGTGTCTTATACCATGGAGACTCGTTTTTCTCTGAATGCATGCTCTGATAGATCTGAGTGAGGGATTCGCTCAATAAACTAAGTGAATTGAAATATTGGCGCAATAAAGGAAGAAGGAAAACACTACTTACTAGAGATAGACGCTTTGTCTATTTCTTACGTTATCCACCAATGAACTGAAGGGGCGTATTTCTCATACGCTTATCATAATAAGAGATGCACACTAGTTCCTTTGGTGTGCATTATCTCTCCCAACCCTCACCTAACAGTAAAAATGAAAACACAATATTGTTCTCTCACTCATCTTAGAAAAAATGAAAATTAATGTTACACAAGAAAAATAGATAACGCAAGATTCTCAAAACTTCATCAAATGTATTAGAGGATTGTATCCCTTCTTAAACAATCAAGGCGATATTATACAAATAGTAAATGTATCTTTATTCTTCTTCATTTCTCTACGCAATCAGATTGACAAGATAAATTTCCCACAACGTTTACTGATAGAATTAACTGTTCCCTAAAATAGACATCGCCATTATTTACTTATACTAGTGAATGCTTTATTACAAGAAAATATTGACTGGCGTTGACAACGATCAGAAAACTATTAATATAGCATTACTTCTCCTTCTTTCCTTTCTTACTGCAGATGACTTGTACTCTGTTGTGCACTTCCTAAGGAAGGTTGACCTCCTTCCTTATTGGTCCAATTCCTCCCTGTTTAGATCCGAAAGCATCCCTACTTTCGCCACCAATGGAGGGAACTTTTACTGCACTGTCTCAACTATCATCCACTTGTCCTGACTCTAGAGTTTGGCATTGTTGACCGACTAGGTATGAAACAGGATGTTGCTTGGCATAATCCGGTGTTACTTGCAAGGAAGTTGCGACTGAAGTGTGTTTCTGTGATAAATTATGAATGCCATTATGGTCAAGCTGTTGTTCTCGATGTTGATGTGTTGATCCCGACGTAGTCAAAATGAGAGGCATCTCTGTGGGCACCTAATTCTGAAATCCAACACAGGCCTCGAAAGGTAAGAAGTTTGTGGAAGAGTGAGTGGCCTTGTTGTAAGGGATCCACCTCTGCAAATCTAGCATCAGGAGGTGGAATTATTTGGTGTAGTGGTAGTAAGTCACCGGGTGACCTCCATGTTTACACATTACTCCAAGAGAAAAATGAGAGGCAATATGAAGTAAGGGATAACGATCTTTAATTGTTTCTTGAGTGTGGGAATGGTAGGCAGTAACTAGAGGATGTTTGATAGTGTCTTGGGTAATCGGGAGAGATGATGGAGCATTGGGTAATGATGCGTCATGAATGAGATCGATGGATGGAGAAAGGGCTCGAGAGGGTGGGAGCCTTGAGGGAGACTGCGAGACATTGGCCAATTCTGGGAGTAGAGGGATTATTGTGGGACGTGTTAGATTAGTGAGGTTCTAAGGATGAACATGGTGGGTCAAACATGTTGATGATTACAACTGCGTGAAACATCCTCCATGACACATACCTGAGAGAGATCCCCTGAGATGGGTGTGTGGTTCCTATCTAAGACATAACTGGAACTTAGTGATGGCCCCCTTCTTATATAGAGTTGAGAATAAATCCGAAATATTCTCATGTGTAACACAGTGAGAAAGGATATCTATTGAGTTGGACATGCTTTTGGCTGAGCATAAGGTGAACATGTGAATTCCCATGAGTTGGGTGCATTGTTATGAGACAGAGATAAAGATGATGTATTAGCCTCGTCTAAGAAGAGAGTTGAGATGATGAACTCCATATGACTCTCCTATGTAATGTAGTGGGAAAGAAGATTTGTCGAGTGGACGTTCCTGTGGATGAGCACATGTGAACATGATCCTAGTGGTTGAGCACTAGTGAGTGTGTTTCTCCTGTGAGACGTAGTGATGTAGAGATATGGACATCCCTATGGATGTGCCCCTAGTGGCTGAGCATTAGTGGTTGTATGAGATATGTTAGCACTAGAAGTCACCTCTGGATTGTGGCATTGGTAAGCCCAGTACCCATCAGATGTTTTGGTGGATGTTGGTTTTATATGAATGGAGGTCAATGGAAAAAACTCAATATATGAATGATGTTCAACACATAACTAGATAAGAAATGCATAGGGAAGTGAGGGCCACAACTAACTTCAGTTAGTGAATTAAGTTTAAGTGTGAGTAGAGGGAAGAATTAATAAGAAAGGTAGACAAGACTTCTATGGGCATCGAGCCTTCAAGCAGCTTGGAGAAGAAAAAATAAGACTCAATATCACTCTTAAGCTCAAGTTTCAGACATTGAAATATGTCCAAACAACACAGTCACAACAAAACAATGATCAAACCTACATCGCCATGCAACTACAACAACTCAAATTGATCCTTGATGCGCAAGACATTCAGTGTAAGAGGGAAAAATATCACAAGGAAGCTGACTAAAACTGGTCACGATACCACTGCAATCAAACCTAGATTAAAAAAACATAACAACCCTCGACTGGATCCTACATGCCAAAGTGTTTTAGCATAGTTTTTACAAGATAATGAAAAGAGGCTGACTTCTATTAATATGAAAGTCTCAAATCTTGTACATAACCAGAGAATAGTTCTGGCATTAAAACATTACAAAATAGGGAGCTCTACTCAACCAACTGACGACCTTAATAAAATATCAAAATTAACTAATTATACTCAGAACAGTCCCTGACTATCAAGAGAATGATCTGATCATTACATTCAAAAATTTGCATCTTAGCAGTCTTCTATCAGACTGTTCATGCATTCTTCTATCAGACACGAGCTCAGATCAGTATGGGCTTTGCGGGAAAATTTTCCCACAGGGGTACCACAGGATGATGGTTCAGTCCCCACAGTTGGGTCCTCCATATTTCTAATTATTGAGTGAGTCAAGGTTTCAACCACCCGACCTGCCTTCCATTAACTGCTTTCATCGGGAAGGGGACAAGGATTAACGACCCACATACTGTTCCAGGAAGTGCCCCTAAAATTTTTGAGTCAATCCTAGTGCCTCGAGCTCATGCAAATCTTTGCAAAATCAACGACCTTTCCTTCATGCTCCCAGAGCTCCTGGTGTCAACCTATTCATCATGCGACCCAAGGCCACAACCTCGTGATGCACAAACTTGCGAAATGGAATTTTTAGATCGAAGGTCGGACTTGATTTGAAATTGACGGCCACGATTGCATCCTCAAAAACCTCAAACGCCAGCCTCTCAATAGGTGCTTACCCTTCTTTATGTCCCTGATTTCAATATGACCACGGTCTATGATCATGGGCCCAATCCCTGGGCTCTTCGTGATTTCACATTTCATGAACTTGCGTTGTGCTCCATGCTAAGGCATTCGATTCGTGAAATTATGACTTCTCAGATCTGGCGCCACGTGTCCCTCTGGATTGGATGGCCCAGATCTATTTCACATTTCGTGCTTCATTCAATATGTGCCCTGCCCCTTCTTCAATGTGACATTGGGCTATGACCATGGTCCCAACTTCCAAGTGTTTCGAGACTTCACGTTTCGCAAAGTCAGAAGTTATCTTACCTCCCTTCTTCTGATTCCTGGTTCTCTGACTACCTCAGATCGACAGTCCATGAATCTCCTCGATCCAACGACTCATATCAACCCGCGAGTTCACATTTCGCAAGTCCTCACGACTCTACCCTTTGACTTTTCCACTCTGTGAGTCAGGGAAATGTTAATATCTCACCACATACCCTTCCCAACACCAACGACTAGGATTGACCTTGTGACTTCGGACCTCTGTCCAACGTTAAAATTTGCACAACTTTATGATCCTGATCGCCCGAGGGCCACAAATCAGGACTTTGAATGGAATCTCTGCCACTGAAGCTGATCTCACTTGTTCTTGTATTTCGAGCCCAAAATGGACAGCTCTGAACACTACACTTTGACATTTCTGGTGTAGGCTGTGAACTTGGAGAACCTGCTACCCTTGAAAACTATATGTGATAACATTTGGCTCCATTGGGGATGGCATGCTCTCTGGGAGCTTCCAAGAACAAGCAGTTCCAGTCACCTTATGCATTGGGCTATGGATTCATGCTCAAAAAACATCCTGCTAAGGAATATAGGCCAATAAGTAAAAAATGAAAATAAACACACATGGACTCCACAGGAGCTTATTTATGCACAATCCTAAACTAATTGATTGTTACATAGTGCTAGGTGAAAGGAAACCTCCACCATGTCCATTCAAGTAGTTTCCTAACTGGAAGACCATTTATTTTGTCGGTGATCAATAGAAAATAATGGAACTGTGACAACAAAATGGTTACATCCTTCAACTTCTCTCTAAAGGATTGAGTTGAGATAAAGTTGGACGGCTCCAAGACATGAAGGAAATGCCACTCCGTGTACTCACTAACAGGCTCATAGAATGGGTGGAAAAATTCATTGGACTGGTGGCAGAAAACATGCTCTGCCTTGCATCTGTTCACACCAAGCTTAATGTCTCTGGCAAGTGTAGGCGGGTGAAAGGATGATGCAGGCTGACTGATCACAGGCGGTGGTTGCTCGCTGACAGGTTCTGAGTAGGATATAAAATACACCTTCAGTTGCTCCTCTTCTTCTTCATGACTCTCCCAAGGATCATAATCATAATCATCATAAAAAGGAACCATGGGAAAGATCTGATCGTTATCATGCTCTTGAATGTCTTCTGCAGGCCCTAGATGGATGATTTCCACACAATGTTTTTCCTCAATGAATAAAGGAAAAGTATCTATAGTGAGGTCTTGGAAATTTTTAAAATTTGAAACATACAACTCCATGAATATAGCCATAGGATCATGAATCATGTGACAGAATCCTGGCTTCTTTAGAAGACTAGGCTAGTCCTCTGTAAATGCCTCTCTTTTTGTAAATAAAAGAATTCTCTATTCTTTTGAAAATAACTCTTGATCATCAACAGTTGCAGTCTCTTCTCCTTGTTTCTTTTCCAGCTCTGATTCATAATCACTATCTTCTTGCTCAGAATCTGAAACATGCTGACAGTCTTCTTCCTTAGGCACATGCAACTTTTCAAGATATGCTTGCATATGAACCCCTTTGCTAGCCCTGATGTTCTCTTCGACTTCTTCAGCATCTTAAAATAGGTGTCTTAATGATGAATATTTCCTCTCTCTCAGGAGAAGGACCAGCTCTGGATGCTGAGCCATGAAATAGTATACCATGGCAATAGTCTCTATGGGTCTGAACTCCATAGGCATACTATGATAAACACTATAGAACCTGATGTTGAAGACAACCAAGGCTTCCTCTTCCCCCCTCCTCAAGGCATTAAACTCAAACCATTATTGATCAAGGGACTTGTTCTCACCCCAACAATTTAAATATGCATGGCATAGCTAGGTCCAGGAGCCAATAGAACCATCTTCCAAACATCTAAACCACACAACAACATCTCTAGACAAACAATGTGAGAACAAAATCAAGGTAACATCCTCATAAACAATCTCAAACTGATTAACAAAGTTCTCAAAGGTATCCAAGTGCCTCTCGACTGTAACATGGTCTTCTCCAGAAAAATAAGGAAGATACTCAAAGGAATTAAGAGGATAAGAGTTAAGGAAATATGGTAGCCTCAAAAGTTTAAACAACTTATTTCAGATTTTAATTTGAAAAGCAGTGGGTTGATCATGAGGATTAATGAGTTGATGGCAAGGCTCAACAGGAATAATGGGGGGTAACAAGATTTGAGAAGGCTGTGAATTATTTTCAACCTCCTCAGGGCTACAAGGGTGATCAATTTCAAGAGGAGATGCAATACATATATCACTTTTATGAATAGGTAGAGGTGAAGACACAAGATCCATATCTACAACACAAGAAGAGGGCATGTTTTCTTCTTCCAAGGATGGATAAATAAAGGAAGGCCTATTATCATCTGAATAGACAAAGAAGAGGATAATCCTCTTTATATGTGAAGGGAAAGAGAGAAATGAGTTGATAAACAAGAACATGATTTCATAAATAAATCTCATAAAATGATACCTGGTATTCCCCTTCGGTATGGTCATATTTCTGTCAACAGGATCCTCGCCAGTGGAGTCTTCAATTGTGGAGTCAGCATGTGCAAGTTGCAATCTTCAATGGTTCTGATGTCCGATGCACCTTCATAATCAGAAGCTCATTGTCATTCTATCCCAGGGAAAAGTCTTCAATTTGTTCCCTGGAAACGACGCCATGAATGTTAGCACTAGAAGTCACCTCTGGAATGCGGCAGAGGTAATCCCAATACCCATCAGAGTTTTTGGTGGATGTTGGTGTTAGAATATAGAAGATGGTGTGCTCGTTTTACCATTGACGATACCCTCGTCACCCAACCACAGGCCGAAGCCTCCCTCCGAGCACCTTAACCTTGACCTGAGAATTCCTTCGGAAGCAAACCCTAGGGTAGATAGCCAAACAAAGAGTAGCGCATCAATCCACAAGGATAGCACATCACAAAAGATTGATCATATGTTCCAAACCCTAGCCAAGAGATATCCAAGCCAATACTGAAACTAGTTGCTACTGCAGCTGCAGTTGCAACCCTCCTCCAAACTTGCGCACCAGACTGCAACTGCAGTGCACACCAACTGGGAAACTGCAATTATGAGATGCTGTCAAATGAGAACTGGCGCCCTGTATTTATAGTAATCCTGCTAGTTTGTTGGGGCCGAATTATCCTTCTGGGTATGTGTCCGTTCAGTATATTATTATTAATTATGGCCGACTTCTTCTCTTGGAGGCTAATAACCTAATATAAATTTTCTTCTTGAGCCGACAAGGCTTCTAGGGTTATTATCCAACTCATTAGGGTTTCTCTTGCTTCCCAGAGTCTTCTATTCTCGTCAGGTTCACACGTGAGGGTAAATACCTCCCGTAGCTACCATAATATTAACACTCCCTCCTAGCTAGAGAGGTATTTACAGGTAATGGACTTGAGCACAAAACACACCATTTACCCGGTAGCATCAATATAGTCATCTAGACTATTTCATGACTATATCATGAGCATCACCATCACCATCAATTGCATCATCTCTAGAAACCATACTTCATCTAAGTAGTTAGATATGATGCTGGATAAGTCACTCTCACCATGGAGTGATACAAGAGGAGTAAAACTCTGAACTGTTTTCCATCTGGAAAATCTCTGTTCATCATTCATCTGAATGATCATCTCCAATAATCTCTTGATAGTCTTCAAGGCAATTAGAACAAGAATAGAACACACCTATGTCTATTCATAGTAGTACATAACTACAATTCAGTGGTTAAATACCACATCAAGTAACACACAAGTACTTGATCAACAACGTATAGTTGCGAGTAGTGAAATACATTCACCACAGTAGTCCTCATCTATTGTCATATAGTCTTCATAACAAACATCTGAGAGCATCCTACATAGAAACAATGTTATGATAAAAACTGTATCATCTGGGCCAATCTTTCACTCACATCTGTGAGATCTGAAAGAATGTTTACCACCACAATAGTCTTCATCTGCATAGAAACAATGTTATCATAAAAATTGAATCAACTGGGGCAATCTTTCACTCATGTCTGTGAGATCTGAAAGAGTGTTTTCCCTCAGTATAGAATATAAACAATGATCATCTGGACCAATCTTTCACTCACATCTGTGAGATCTAAAATAATGTCTTCCCTCAATATATAACATCAATAATAATCATCTGGGCCAATCTTTCACTCACATCTGTGAGGTCTGAAAGAATGTCTTCCCTCAACATAGAATATCAATAATAGGATATCTGCCCCATTTTTCTCAACCAAGGAAGAAGGATTGTTTCCGATTTCTGAACCTGGACCATTTCCCACCCTGGGCCATTCTTCTGACACTAAACAAAGTGTAACCTGGAGAGAATGAGTCTGCCCTCGAGAAATGCTTGGACCATTCCTTACCCGAGGCCATTCCTCCGACACTAAACAAAGTGTAACCTGGAGGGAATGAGTCTGCCCTAAGGAATGACTGTCCTGGACTATTCCCCACCCTGGGACATTCTTCCGACACTAAACAAAGTGTAACCTGGAGAGAATGAGTCTACCCTCCAGGAATAAGTGTCCCTGATTGCTGAGCATAGACTACTCCCCACCCTGGGCCATTCCTCCGACACCAAACAAGTTGTATCCTGGAGAGAATGAGTCTTCCCTCGAGGTGTAACTGTCCGAACCATTCCCCACCCTAGGCCATTCCTCCGACACTAAACAAAGTGTATCCTAGAAAGAATGAGTCTGCCCTCGAGGAATTTTTGTCCTGCATCAACCTCCAAAATGGACGATTCTTTGAAACTGCTCACAACTGTGAACTTCGAAAGAATGACTGCCCGACGAGGCAAACCATTCTACTTGACCACTACACAGAGTAACTGCCAAGAAGAATGACTGTCCTAGACCACTTCCACATAATGGAAAGTCACTGTCTATGATACATCAACAATCAGTCTTCCTCCCATGTTAACTACAATGGGAAGCCACTGTCCGTCAGAAATCTCAATCCACTTTCCAAACAGGAAAGCATCTGTCCAATCTAGAATTTTACAAAGATAAATGCTCCCTCCTAACTGGAGAGTTATTTCAATCACAAAAATAAATGTTTGTGTACCTTCTTCTAGCTTGGAGAGTCTTCTCTTCGGTTAATAGAGTTATTTCCACGAGCTCTAGCTTGAGTATGCAAGTTCTTTCATATTGAATATGAGATTTACCAAAATATATGCTTATCTGCTCATCTATGGAGATATGTATTGGAGAATCACTTTCTCCATTCTGGACTTCATCATGGATAATGTAATGCTTGTACTGTAGTCTAGAACACTGTGAAGGCTTCTTGTATATGTGAACAATAGAGTATATCATAGTTGGAGAACTGGAACATATCCGTGTGGCACTTCTTCTGTCATCATGAGATCTGATCTTCTGAGTAGTCATGTTGATGTTATAGGAAATCTTTACCACTCTTCTGCTGTGCACTGGAGATTCTCCACCAAGTTGTATTCTTCTTATCTGCATACAGGAGTATCTTTCTGGTATGCCTCAAAGTCTTGAGATTTCTCTGCATGCGCTCTTTACTCAATTTCTTCTGGAGAACATTCTTTGCATTCATCTGATGTAGAATTCTGACTTATGGATGTTGCAGATAATATAATGACTTATATAGAGATAAGTCTGGTGTACTGGAACAATCAATCCTCATAGTCTTCTCTCTCCATCTGAGAGAACCTTTGGTTCTGGATCTCGCAATTCTTTCATTCATAAGTCTTTCGTACATTTTTCTTCATCACAACTTTCAGTTCTCTTGCTTGATTGCTTTTAGTGAGTTCATATCAGGTTGGTAATCTTGTGATTCTTGATAGAATGGTTGGCTGTTCTGATTTTTCTTTCTTTGAATCTTCATGTTCTTCTTCATGTTTTTATTTTACCATGGAGTTTCTTATAGATTCCATACCTTAGAGATTCCACTTCTTACCTTCATCATCGGTTCACGGATCTGGATGGACAACCAGGAATAATTTAAGGCTTCTCTTCGAAAGGTATTCTTCTGCGGTTGAGCTAAACATGTTAAGTCTTTTCATGGTTGCTACCATGGATATATGTATTTCATCATCTTCAATGGATCATAGGATTAGCTCCCTCCTAATCTTTTCTTCATGTAAGAGTGCATATAATCTGCTCCCTCCATCTAATAGAGTCCATGCTTCTATTTGTATCCTTATTGTCTTCTGCAATATATGATAGAGTCCACGCTTCCATCTACATCCTTATTATCTTCTACAATATATGATTGGTTATCTTGTCTAACAGATTCCATGCTTCCGTCTTGTTGTTTTCTATAGAATGTCATAAGTTTTTCTCTCGATTGTTGACTTCTTTCTGTCTTTTCTTTTTCCAAGTCTCTTATGATTTCGGTCTTATCTTGTAATGTCTTTCACATGATATATTTCATTCTTTTGTGTGTAATATCTAATGATAACTCTTTTCATATTGTTTGTTCTTACATAGGTATAGTTCTTCTTGGAACACATTATCTTCCAAGAGATAGATATACAAGATATGTACAGAGACGATGCAAGAAAGATATGTACAAGAAAATAAGAAGAGTGTTGTTACCTTTTAGTAGAAGAAGTCTCTTCCATCCTGCTTAGTCTTCTTTGTAGGTTCCTTTTCTTCGGCAATCGATGATTCATGTTTCTCCTTTCTTTTATTTAGCTCGAGACACTGATTTCTGTAGTAACCGTACTTCTGACAGTTGAAGCATTGTATTTCTGAGATGTCTTTCTCTTGATTTGGCTTCCTCCTTGAACCAAACTTCTTTTTTTTCCTGAAGTTCTGGAATCTTGCTATGAAGGCTTGATCATCATACTTATTTTGGGGTTTCTCTTTTGCATTGATCCTTGATTCTTCTTGAGCACAACAAGTCCAAAGTTCTTCAAATGTCGGGTACTCCTTTCTTGTGTTCATGCTTGCAAAAAATGCATCCCATGTCTTGGGAAGACCATTGAGTACTATGTTCACCAATTCCTTTTCTGAAGTGATCTCTTCAATAGCTTGTAGTTGATCTCTTAGCTGGGAGATCCTTACAAAGTATGATGTTATGATGTCGTCATCATTCATCTTCATGTCACAGAGCTCATTCTTCAGACTCATAACTTGTCCAATGTTTCTAACTGAGAAGAGATTTGTTAGGGCATCATACATCTTCTTCGATGAGTCAAGATGAGAGATGTAGGGTATCAAGTGGTCTTTTATGGAATCCACTATGATACTCATGGCATTGATGTCAACGTCTTTGAACTTCTGCATAGCTGCAACATTCTGCGGTTCCTTCTCTTCTCCTTCTGTAAACTCTGGCTTCACGATCTTTCCTTTCACAATGTCCAACACTTTATTCTTAGCAGGGATGAGGTCAATCCTTGTCTTTCATTCTCTGAAGTTAGGGGCTCCATCTAGCTTATTCTCAGACTTCATAGAGTTCATGATGGCTTGCTTGACTTGGTCAAACCCTAGATTTGACTAGAAATCCAAACTTCACGTCTTGGCCTTCTGAGAGTACCAGGAGATGCGCTCGGCTAGGGTGCACTGATCTGTCCGAAGATTAGGTCAATCTCGTCACTTAAGGTGCCTCGACAAGAGGTTTAGGGTTTCTGCAACTGCTTCTGCTGGTAACCCTAGCTACAGTGCTTTTGGAAGCTGCTCCTGCTAGTAACCCTAGCGACAGTTCCTCAACGAGCTCAATATCTAGTGGTTATGTTTCCTTCCAGCATTTTAGGCTGACTTAAGGTGTGTGTGTGCCCATAACCTGTTAGAATATAGAAGATGGTGTGCTCGTTTTATCATTGATGATACCCTCGTCACCCAACCACAGGACGAAGCCTCCCTCCGAGCACCTTAACCTTGACCTGAGAATTCCTCCGGAAGCAAACCCTAGGCTAGATAGCCAAACAAAGAGTAGCGCATAAATTCCCAAGGATAGTGCATCACAAAAGACTGATCAGATGTTCCAAACCCTAGCCAAGAGATATCCAAGCCAATACTGAAACTAGCTGTTGCTGCAGCTGCAGCTGCAACCCTCCTCCAAACCTGTGCACCAGACTACAATTGCAGTGCACACCAACTAGAAAAATGCAATTCTGAGATGTTGTCAAATGAGAACTGGCGCCCTGTAATTATAGTAATCCTGCTAGTTTGTTGGGGCCGACTTCTCCTTCTGGGTATGTGTCTGTTCAGTATATTATTATTAATTCTAGCCAACTTCTTCTCTTGGAGGCTAATAGCCTAATATAAATTTTCTTCTTGAGCCGACAAGGCTTCTAGGGTTATTAGCCAACTCATTAGGGTTTCTCTTACTTCCCGGAGTCTTCTATTCTCATCAAGTTCACATGTGGGGGTAAATACCTCCCACAGCTACCATAATATTAACAGTTGGTTTTATATGAATGGAGGTCAATGGAAAAAATTCAATATATGAATGATGTTCAGCACAAAAATGGACAAGAAATGCATAGGGAAGTGAGGGAGACAACTAAATTCAGTCAGTGAATTGAGTTTAAGTGCAAGCAGAGGGAAGACTTCATAAGAAAGGTGGACAAGACTACTATGGGCATCATGCCTTCAAGTAGCTTGGAGAAGAAAAACTCAGACTCAAGATCACTCTTAAGCTCAAGTTGCAAACACTGAAATATGTCCAAACAACACAGTCACAACAACACAATGATCAAACCTACATCGCCATGTAGCTACAACAACTCGACTGGATCCTCCATGCCCGAGCCATTCAGTGTAAGAGGGAAAAACATCACAAGGAATATGACTAAAACTGGTCACGATACCACTACAATCAAACCTACATTACAACAACATAACAACCCTCGACTGGATCCTCCATGCCCAAGTGTTTTAGCATAATTTTTACAAAGAGATGAAAAGAGGCCAACTTCTATTAATTTGAAAGTCTCAAACCTTATACATAGCCAAAGAATAGTTCTTGCATCAAAACATTACAAAATAGGGAGCTCTACTCAACCAATTGACGACCTTAACAAAATATCAAAATTAACTATTTATACTCAGAACAGTCCTTGACTATCAGGAGAATGATCTGATCAGTATGGACTTTGCAAAAAGGGGTACCATGGGCTGACATTTCAATGCCCACTCCAGGTGCTCCATACTTCTAATTATTGAGTGAGTCAAGGTTTAAACCACCCGACCTGCCTTCCATTAACTGTTTTCACCAGGAAGGGGACAGCGCTTAACGCCCCATGGACTATTCCAAGAGGTGCCCCCAACCTTTTCAAGTCAACCCTGGTGCCTCAAGTTCATGCAGATCTTTGTGAAATCGACGCCCTTTCCTTCATGCTCCTAGAGCTCCTAGTGTCAGCCTCTTCACCATGCGACCCTGGGCCATAACCTGGAGCTTATCTCGCAAGTGCTTTGCAATTTCGCATTTCGGGAGTGTCCACTCAATTTGATTCCAAGTATTGTGATGCACGAACTTGTGAAATAGCCTTTTCAGATCGATGGTCGGACTTGCTTTGAAATTGACGGCCATGATTGCTTCCTCCAAAACCTCAGACATCAGCTATTCAATAGACTCTTACCCTTATTTATGGCCTCGCTTTCAATATGATCACGGGATATGATAAGGGGCTATCATCATGGACCCAATCCCTAGGTGCTTCATGATTTCGTATTTCACGAACTTGCATCGTGCTCCATGCTAAGGCCTTCGATTCGTGAAATCGCGACTTCTCAGATCTGGCACCACACATCCCTATGGATTGAATGACCCATATCTATTTTTCATTTCATGCTTCATTGAATCTTCACCCTTTCCCTTCTTCAATGTGACCTCGGGCTGTGACCATGGGCCCATCTTCCGAGCGTTTCGGGACTTTGAGTTTCACGAAGTCGAAAGCTAGCTTACCTCCCTTCTTCCGATTCTGGATTCTCCAACTACCTCAGACCGACGGTCCATGGCTTTCCTCGATCCAATGACTTAGATCAACTCATGAGTTTGCACTTCACGAGTCCTCACGACTCTACCCTTTGACTTTTCCTCTCCGCGAGTCACGAAAATGCTGATCTCTCGCCACGTACCCTTCCAAACACCAATGGCTAGGATTGACCTCGCGACTTCATACCTCTGTCTGACATTAAACTTCATGCAAATTTATGATACCGATCGCCTGAGGACCGTAAATATGGACTTTGAATGGAATATCTACCGCTGAAGTTGATCTCGCATGTGCTTTCATTTGAATCCCGAAATGGACAGCTCTGAATGCTGCTCTTTGACGTTTCTGGTGCAGGCCGCAAACTTAGAGAACCTTCTACCCTTGACAACTATATGTGATAAAAATATCCCTTGCTATATTGTTCAAGAGTCAAACTTACCTGTAACCCTATTGGTAATGTAAAGGGTACAGTTTGGCCCCACCTTAATGTAAAAGATAATTAATATGGTAATTATTAATTATATTTTGAGTTATTGAGGTTGGCCCTATTGTGCCAAAAGACACATCATTTGATGTGACAAGTATTATATAAATAAAGGTGAATCCCCATTGAGGAAACACACTTATCATTGTGTCATCTCATGATTTCATAAGTTGTGGTCTAAAATTATGAGAATTGCAACACCCTCTTGTGTGCTAGGTTTGGTGATGGTGTGGGAGGTCTTTCTCTTTAGGAATATAAAAAAGGATTGGCTGGGTTTTCTTCCCTTGTTGAGAAGGGTTTCCCAGGATACTTATTATTTTCTTGTACATGGTTATTATTCCTGTGATCTTGGTTTGTTGCAGTAGTTATGGTTCAAGTTATAGTTAAACAAAAAATTTAAAGAAGATACATGAGCCATAGCTCATTGAAAATATAACATGGTATCAGAGCAGGCTTGAAGAAGACTATTGCACAAGTTTGTAGCAACAAATTTAAGGCATGAAAATTTGAGTTGAGAATCCTGACCATATCAATTTTTTGTTGTGAGAAAACATTCCATCATTGTTTCAGGTGTCAAAAAGAAAGGGGATGGATCAGAAAGCTCTTTTAAATATGAATGCTCCTCTAAGTATGGAAGGGTATCCCTGTAAATAAAATGTAACATGGCCTTAAACACCTCTGGATTTGTGCCCTCGATGCTAATTTCTTCGTCCGAGTATACTGTTGGAGTCATAGGAACCAACAAACCAGTGGATCGCAGAATAATTTCGAGGCCCATCGAGCTCCTGAATGTCAAGAACAATACAGTGACAGGAGGCATCCTCACCATGAAGAGGGATTTAAATTCCCTCCAAGAACAACTCACAGAAGCCGTCTACGGCATGGGGATCAATGGGAGGAACCCCTCAAACAAAGAATATCATTATGTGGCAGGCACCGTAAAAGGATGCCACAATTTAACCATCGTAGGGTTTTCTCTAGCCAAGGGCATGGGTGTTGGGAATTTTCTTGTGAGCGAGACTTTTAACGTCAGAGGATACGACTCAGCGATTTACTTCTATCCTGAAGGGAAAAACCCTGAAGACAATTCTCTGTATGTTTCGGTTTTCATGGCCTTGGTCAGCAAGGGTACCAATGTTAGGGCCAAGTTTGAATTGAGGTTGATTGACCAGAGAGGAAGGGGGAAGCACAAAGTTCATAGCCATTTTGAAAGGAGCCTCGAATGCGGGCCTTACACTTTGAAATACCACGGAAGCATGTGGGGTTACAAACGTTTCTACAAGCGAGCTCAATTTTAAGGGGGTCAAGCCCTTCTCCTAGGCTCCGACCTATTTTATTATACACCTTGATGTTGTTTGGAAGAAGGAAAGAACTCGACCTATTATGGGGCCTATATAAAAGCTATTGTAAAAAAAAAATTATGTGGTAAAATTAAAGGATCAAACCCTAAGACAAATTCTGAGGATGACCACAGGCTTGAGAAAACAAAATCTTAAGACAAATTCTGAAGATGACGAATTCTGAGTGATATTTCTAAGGCTATCAAAATATGAAAATTATATCAGTTTTGAAGTAGTATCGATGGTGTTTTCTGAGGAAGGAAAGTCGATTTTAAGTCCTATATTGAGGTTGATCTTTTTGGAATGGAGTCTGAAAGAGTGCTATAGTTGAAGGCAACATTTATGTGACACATCACTACAATAAATTTCAGAATAAGAAACTGTGATGAGGTTAAAGCATGCTAGAAACATCTGTGACATACATTTTATTGAAGGAGTTGAGGATACAGATGCAACAGTAAAGGTTGATGCAAGAATTCCTCAGAAACTTGTGTGGTATAGGTGGCTACAAGGTAGACAAGCGATCAACGTTATTGACCATCATGACTTTGATAAAACAAGCAAAACCTCCATTGGAGTACACTCTCAGGTATGCACTTGTATATATGTATTATTTGCATCATTGTCATAAGGGTACTTGCAGGAGGAAGGAACCCTTGGTGAAATCATGGACCCAGAGAAGTCTCAATGCATTCAGAAGAAAAACACACTAAAAGTGAAAAATCTAGGTTTTATTGTTTTAATTATCATGCCTATCACCTACATTTCTAAGGTTGCTACATTACAAGTAGGTGTTGTAGCTGTGAAAACAATCCTTAAAATGTTTTGATTCTAGAGATGTACTCATGAATCTCCACTAGGAGATATTCTTGTCTTGTTTCCTTTTGTTTGTTTTCTTGTTCTAGGCAGGTTAACAACAAAGGAGGATTCTTATCCTTTAGACTTCAGAGGGATTCACTTGACTCAGAAAGAGCCAAACTAATTGAGAAAGAGAGGAATTATATTCTTCCTCTCCAGTAGTCTAGAGGGATATATCCATTGATAGAGTTGATCCAGTTGATATTACCATAGACTTTTCAATAGGCCATAAAAGGCATGTCTGGGCTTGACAAGCTCTGCAAGAGGTAGAAAGACATGCATCTGATGGAAGTGTCGAGAAATACAAAACGAGACTTGTAGTCAGAGGATACTCACACACATAGGTAGTGAAATATGATGAGACATATTGATCCAATAGCCCGATGCACTCCTATATATACTACCATCCATGCGTTGGAAAGTACATTAGATAGATGGATTCTTGATGAGTTAGGTGTGTCAGCAAGAGTATTTGTGATCCAAACCTATACTATTACATTGTTGGTGACGAGAGCCTGATTTTGATGACTTATTTAGGAAGTCGTGTTTGTTGAATACAAGCCAACCTCAACTTCTGATTTTGAGATGAAGGATATGGGTATGATGCACTACTTCTTGGGATGAGAAGTATGACAAAGGACCAATAAGAATTTTCCTGAGACAAGGAAAATATATAGTGGGAATATTAAAGAAGTCCACGATAATGGATTTGAAGAAAATGAATGATGACGATTCATATGAGATTGATCCACAAATGATTGGATCACTGATGTATCTGGTTAACACCATAATTGATTCATGCCA
Organism: Picea mariana; assembly: GCA_032191745.1. Classification (NCBI taxonomy): domain Eukaryota; kingdom Viridiplantae; phylum Streptophyta; class Pinopsida; order Pinales; family Pinaceae; genus Picea; species Picea mariana. The sequence goes on from JASDQU010100011.1 coordinate 762,878, forward strand.
TGTAGTGAATGTACTTAGTCATTCCATGAGTCAACCGAGAATGTAGTGAATGTACAGTTTGCAGACATCTTCACCAAACTGACTTGGTGAAGAATACCTCCCTAGTTGAGAGGGAGTATTGATAACTACATCCAAGACCAAGTTAGAGTACTTCCATGCGATACTTAGCCTAATGGAGAATGCCTCCCTAGGTGAGAGGGAGTGTTGATGATTACAACTGCGTGAGACATTGTACAACCCTATTTCCCCCAATCTATAAATATAACTATATTAGCTAGGGAACTATGGAAAACTCAAAGGTGTGAACATTTTACTTGATGGAACTTTGTATAAAAGGTCGATGAATGTAAATTTTGATATTGGATACATGTTGCATGATTGTTGGGAAGGTAATGTGCTAAGAGAGACCATGGTTTCTAATGAAAAGGTGGTGGAGGGGACCCGGAATGGTTGCGTTAACCTCCACTGAACCAGTACCATGATGGATTTAATTTCTCAAGATCAGAACAACCCTCTGACCATGAATAAATTACAGTCAGGCTGGTAAGTGGGAAGACCTCCTTAAGAGTTAATGAGGGGATGGGACAAACCTCCCATCTTTAAGGCTTCTGAACCTGACCACGAACTGGGATTTTGAGCCACACACAATTTTGTTGAGGAAGGAAAGAAAGGAAGCATGGTGGGTAGAGGAGAAGTTGTGAAGTGTGCAGAGATGAAAGTCAAAGCTCTCGGGTCAGAGGAAGGATTGAAAGAGAAAAGTGAGTTATGATCACAAAGAATAGAGACTGATCCATAAGAAGGAGAGTAACCTTGATCCTTACATATTTATGTATTGGGAGAAGGAGAGTAACCTTCATCCCTAACTTCCGTCGAGTTGGAAGTAAGAGATTAAATCTTGAAGCATTGCGATCTAAGATCGGGAGTTGCCAGTGATATATCCATTGGGAGTGACTGAGCCTATGGTTGGGTAGAAACGAGCACCCCTCTCAGCAGTCGCATCACGCCTTATGGTTCTGAAAAGTGTTTTTATGCCTTGTGCTTTGAATTGGAAATAATGGATGCACTTGTATTTATATTCCTATACATGGTTTCTATATTGAATGATTAAGTTAAGAGTATGTGATCGTTCCCTTGAGAACTTTTACATTTACTTGATTTTCCTTATGCTCTAGTGGACACTGTAATTGCTCGAAAGCACTTTCCCCAGGGAATTACATCATAGTCCTAGGGTCAGAGCGAGCTCCTTGGTATTTCTACCGTTTTGGTAACCTCATGAGTTACCTTGCCCTGTTTCAGAGCTCAAAGCTCTGTGATTTAGGAAGGCATTTCATTTAGGCCAGTAATCTTAGTGACTTTGAACTCACACCCGAGTCCTTAACCAAAAACCCGACTAAGAGTAGGGTTAATATCCCAAGAATCATCTGAAGGTCCATGTGACCTAGGTCTAGGAACCTTGTGCAAAAGGATTTATCTCTTGAAGGTTTCAAAACCTCTAGAGCTCGAAGCTCCGAGAGGTCAAATTTCACGATAGTCAAGTTACTCGAACTACCAGGGTAACAAGAACTATAGATGACTTAAGAATCTCACACATGTGATGGAGGCGAGCCGTTTAATGGGAGGAAAGGCCATTCTGGTCATTAGATTGATTCAAACACCCACTGGGGTTAACGAATCATACACTAGCCACTCGATTAAATCTACAGTTGGGAATCATAGCGGAGCACGAAGGTGAAATTAGGGGACCTGCTAGTTCCGGGCCCGCAATAAACCCACATTGTTGATCTCGTCGGGAATGGAGGATCAATGACTAGGATTGGACCAAAGTCAAGCGAGCACTTCCCTGATTACGGAGGTTGAACGCCATGATTATTATGAACCGTCAATCACTGTTGACCTTTGTTTTGAGTTGATGGGATCCATGAAATGCAAGGAGTGCGTGGGAAATCAAAATCTTCAAGGAGATCAAGCTTAGGAGGGAAAGAGGAAGTCGAGACCCATACATCAGGACTCGCAGGAAGTAGATCGAAGGTTGAGACCTTCAAGACATCTAAAATCTTCCAAGTTAGGGAAGAAAACAAAATCTTAGGAGGAGGAGCAACAGTGACCATTGGATCGAGCACTGTGAAAGATCTGGACCGTTGGAATCTACGTCCAGACAATTAGAAGAGTGCACAAGAGGAGATCAGATATGGGTCTTTCTATCTGAGAGCGAGGAAAAACAATCGTTGGATCCCAAGGAAGGTGCATGAGGCCTAAACCATTTGAAATTGCATAGGATACTGGACTTTGCGAAGTCCTGAAGTTTTGAAATCATTGGAACCGTCCATCGTCGGGGTTGACAGGTGGAAGTAGATCCAAGATTTAGAGGACTCGATCATCGGAATAATTGAGGGAGAGTAATATAAACTTCGCAAAAGGGTGAGGTGCAAAGTCACTCTGAGCCGTTGGATTTAGAGGAAACGTGGCATAGATCCATGTACTTTGGAGGAAGAACCTGTAGAGAATTCAGGAGGCAAATACCTGAGGAGCTGGGAGGCACAACAATCCTAGTCGTCCATCGAGATATGACACATGGCAAGAGATCAACATTTTGCTGACTCGCAAATCAAAAAAGTCAAAGGCAGAGTTATGAGAACTCATGAGGTCCAAACTCATGAGTTGATATGAACCTTCAGATCGCGAGAGGAGCATGGACCATAGATCTGGTCCCGAGGAACTTCGAAAAATAGGGAGTCGAAAGAAGAGAGGTGAGCAGTCCTCCAACTTCATGAAACGCGAAGTCCTGATTTGCGAAGGGAAGATCTAGACTATTATATCATGGGGAGTCTCAGACCGTTGATCTAAGGTGTGCGGAGTTCGGAAGTTTGGACTTTGAGGAAAGGGAAGTGGACTAATTTCCAGCTTCGTGAAGCGCGAAGTCCCGAAGTGTTTGGGAGTTGGCCCTAGGTCATAGATGGACGTCATATCATCGGATGTCAAAGGAAGGAGCTAGCGCTTGCTAGACTCTTAGCTCAGAGTTCGGGAGTTTGGGGATTGGAAGAGTCAGGGTTGGATCACATCCAAATACCCAAAATGAAAACTCGCGATTCGATCAAAGTCATTGATCGAAGGGAGAGTGTGGATAATATATTGGGTCTTGGAGGGGGTTCTCATATCGGACTTTCAAGAAGAGAAGTAAATTTCCCTCGGGAGATGCAAAACGCGAAGTCCCGAAGCGCTTGGTAGTTGGGCCCCAGGCTATATCCTAATGTCATAATCGAAGGGGCCTAGAGGGAGGAGCTAGTGCCTAGACGATTCGTCGATCGGGAAATTGGAAATTGAGAGCATCGGGTTTGGCCCATAGAAAAATTCTTGACATGCGAAGTCACGAAACGCTTTTTGGATAGGTGCATGGTCACAGTTAGTGGTCACGTGGAGGAGGCTTGGGAAGGTTGCGGGTACCATTAGACTCACACTAGGAACATGAAAGGCTATGCGTTTAATTATGGAACGAGACCATCAAGTTCTTAGAGAGTTTTTTAGTTCCAGAATCAGAGATCCTTGATCGGGAGGTCGGGTTGGTTCCCCGATCTTCCAAATTAGGAACCGTACAAAGAGAGGATTTGTTCCTGTAAGGAGAACATTTTTTTTTTATTTTTTGCCCCATCGTGGGTGTGTTACAAATTGGTATCAGAGCATGGTTATAACAATTGGCTTTCTTGGGCTCATGGACGAGTCATGTAAAAACTCTATTTGGAGTACTTTTAAAGGATTGACACTCTATCTTACCTCTTCCTTAAAAGTTTGGTTAAAAATGTTATTAAGGGAAGGAGTGAAACTTTCTACTGTGTGTGTGCATTTAAGAAATTGAATCGTGTATTGTTCATAAAATAATAGACTATTATCTAAAAATAAGTGTTTTTTTTAGCACTCGAGCAGTCAGTAAATCCTGGGACAACTTCAAGACTAAATGATGGTGACGTGTCATGAAATGGGGGATGGCTCCCACAATAGAGATGAAGAATCTGACGAAAGGAGGGAAATGGAAACCCCTTTTGATCTGGCTGAAACAGTAAGGAGCCTCAGGGATGAATTACAGAGTTGCAAGGATGACAACGAGATATTGATAAAGTATCAAGAAAACAAATAGAAATTAACGCAGTCTTGTTGTAGAGATTGTCCAACATACAGAGGAAACTGTAACATGAACCCACAACCAGTCATGTGGACCAACGACACAAGAAGAGAAATCAAATTCCACCTGAGATACGAAAACATGACTCAATAAGTGACCACACTGGGAGAAGTACTGAGAAGAAGGCCCAACCTGGAGGAAGAGGACACTCATCGAGAGAGTCCTCTTGAAAGGAAGTTGGCAAATCTGAAGGATATTCTAGTAGCAGGGCTGACTCACATTCTCAAAGGAAAGGAAAGAAGTAGAAGCATTCCAAAAATCATGATCCTGAAGAGTTGAAGAAATCCAAACCACCCTCCTCTTTCGATGGAGAGATTAAGAAGGGAGAAGAAGCTAAAGCTTGGCTGCTTGGTTTAAAGAAGTACTTCAGACTCCATGACTACTCTAAAAATTTGAAGGCTCGAATAGCCATGTTTAACCTAAATGGAAAAGCTTCCTTTTGGTGGGAAGACCTTAGGAATGTGAAAGGAGTTCATGAGAAGGACCTCTCATGGAAACGGTTTGAGAAATATTTCAAGAAGCAATATCTGTTAGAGAAATACATGGATGGGAAGACCAAGGAGTTCTATGAACTTAGGTTGGGGAAGCTTACCGTAGATGAATATGTCAATAAATTCATTGAGTTGTTGAGGTATGTACCCTACATAAAAGATGAAAAGGTAAAAATGCAGTGATTCATTAGTGGATTGCCTCAGACCTACTGGGACAGGATTGAGTTTGATGAACCAAATACCTTAGAAGAAACTATTTGGAAGGCGAGGTATTGTTATGAACATTTTGGGAATAAGACAAGACCTCATGAGGACTGGAAGAAGAGGATTATTTTAGGATTCAAGAAGAAGGGTTTTAAATCCTCAAGAGTCAAGAACTATGGAAAGGATTATAGAATGATCCTTTCCTTCCTACTAGAAGTGTGCACCATCAAAATTTCTCATCTCAAAGTGGAAATAATCCTTTTAAGACAATCATAGGAAATACTGATAACCTAAAGAAAGAACCCTTAAAATGATGGGGTTGTGGAGAAGATCATCAGTTGAGGGACTGTCCACATAGACAACAGAATAATAAGAGGGTCTACAATATCCAAGAAGCTACCAACGTCAATGATGTGGCTAGGATCATGCCATGAATATATGTATCCTTGGACAATAATCAGGCTAACCACCAAGCCTCAGTAGTGGAACTGGAAGGTATGATCACCAACCATCTAGTTTCTATTTTAACTGACCCTCATTCTAGTTTGAGGTATGTGGCCCCTGAGACCGTTGATAAGTGTAAACTGCAACCGATTAGACATGTTAAGCCTTGGTTGGTGCGACTAGCCACTGGGACCAAAACAAAGGTGGCATAGGTCATACCAGCTTGTCAATTCATCATGGGTGGATTGCCCACCCGAGCGATCCTTAACTTGATCCCCTGGGATATTATGACTTGTTGATTTGTATGTATTAGTTGGCTACTTATAAAAATAAGTTGAACTGTTACCATAAAACTTTAGAATGTTGATGCAGGAGCATCGCCATCAGGAAGCAAGCGTGCGTAGATGTGGAGGACAACTGGACAAGCGCCAACACATTTCTTGTTGAAATGTTTTGAAGTTTGAAAGCGCCATATAATTAATGGGATAGTTAATAAAGGCGTACTCACATTTATGGAGGAGCATTGTAATCAGACCTTGAGCATCCTACTCTCATCTAAAGTAGATAGAGGCATTTATGCAAAGTTAATGTAGGTAGATAGAATTTAATTCTTAGATTAGACAATTTTAGAGTGCAAGAGGGAAACGGGATATAGACACCCTCATTGTATAGTTGTAAGATTATTATGAGCATAGCGCATAGAGAAGAGAGCAGAGAGCTGTAGTTGAAAACACCCATGTACAGAGATTTGAATTAATAGAAAGAGCTTCGATTCAAATTCATGGTGTCGTATTTGTTCTCTGCGTATGCTTGTTGAATATTATGCTCATGGATGTTTACTTTCTATTATACATTTGCTTTATATGCTGTGTATATGATTTCATGCTTTGTGTTTGAATTCTGAGAGGGATTAAGGGATGAGTTTCAATTGTTTCTCTATCTGAGCAAGAGTTCCTGCAAGGAGTGCAGTTGAATTGTCCGCAAGGAGTGCGTTGACAAAGGGTTCATATGTTTGTATTTGGAAGCTCAGATAGGATAGCTTTTGTTCTCATTTCCTCAGAAGTGCAGTTAGGCATAGGAGCCGTGCAAAGTGTGTGTAGGCCGAGAGTAGTTTCAGGGTTTGTAAGACCTGAAGGACTATTGATAGACTACTGCTGCAAGGAATGGGCAGAGTCGAAGGACTTTAATTCTTTGAAGTAATTGAAGGATTTCCCACAAGGAGTGCATGCATGAGTCTTCTTTAAGACTCGAAGTTGGAGAAAGCTCAGGAGAGATAGAGTATTCACAGTTGTCGAAGAAAAGAACAGAAGGTTGGTGCCTTGAGGCATTGAAAGGAGGCGTCGCAAGTTTGTGTTGCAGGTGGTTAAGTTCCATGGAAAAACACTTTGTTTACAAGTGCAGAAGTTCTTGAAGGGAAAACGGATGGTCGAAATTGTCCGTGGAGAATTCTCAAAGTCCCGCGACCCGTTGGATCTCGCAGAGGAGAAAGGAGGTTATAGGGTGTTGTTCTAAAGCACAAGCCCAAGGGAAACCAAAGCCGTTGAACAAGATCGATGTGGACCATTGGATCTATCCCTAAAAGTTCATTTTGGGAATTCTTGGGTGGAAGGACCAAAGCTTCGACGTTTGGATTTGTGAAATTGCAAAATCTGAAACCCCGACAAAGCGGAAGATTTCATAGTGGGGCAAGTACTTGGAAACGTTGCGGGGTCCAAGAAATTTGGCAATTCGGGGTTTGAATGAACGAGGGTAAGCCAAGAGGTTGGCAGATCAAATCCCCGAAACGCAAAAGAGAGAACTTTGGGATTCGAGAATTCGGGGTTCGTGGTGACATAAGGTTGGGATCGTGAGTTTAGGACCTCCGATACCTGAAATAAATAAATTACATGGGCTAGAAAATAGCGAGGAGATGAGAGTGCCCACGTTAGCTAGAGAGTTGGTGAAGAGATGTGTGGAAGAATGTGGAGGTTCCCGACAAGGGTTGTGGGACCCGGAGTAGGCACGCAAGTCTTTCGGGATTTCGGGACCGGAAGGTAGAGGAGACATAGAGCTCTTGTATATCAAGCTCCCGGTGCATGAAATAGCATTGAATGTTGGATCAAGGAAAATCTCCAGAACCATTGATTTCTTGTGGAGGCAGAACCTTAGTGTTCCAGTGTTTATCGAAAATCGACATATCGGTGTTCAGAGGTCTGAAGGCACAGCCGCTTGACCACAAGACTTGCGAATTCGCGAAGTCATCTCTCTTGAAGTGCGAAGGGAGATTCACCGAGGTTTTCTTTGGGTGCAGATTTCCCGAAAGGGGAATAGAAGAGCCAATTGTCGAGAGCTCTTTGGGCTAGTGGAAGAAGAATGATCCTGCTGAGTGCAGACTTCTGACTTGTGGGTTGGGAGGGTTGCGTCATCTTGGTATCAAAGCCTGATTCTTGTTTGTATATTTTAGGCAGGAAAAGCAAGAAGGAATTTAATTCATGCTGCTGAGGAGAAGGGACAGACAAGCACCCAATCCGCCAGAGGATAGGGAGGTGTCAAGAGAAAGAGGTAGACAGGTGCCGAATCTGGCTGTGGAAAGAGATATACATGACCTACGCGCCAGATTCATGGACATGGAAATAAGGCAGAGGTGCATAGATGATATTGGAGATGTTAGTGAGTCTGAAAGCGAAGATGAAGCTGGACATGGAGAAGAAGAAGTCACAGCAGAAGATGCAGAAAATGAACACTTGATTAGAGCTGTTGCAAGAATGGGTGCAAGAGCCAAAATGGACATTCCAGTTTATGAGGGAAACTTGGATGCTGAAGAGCTTCTAGAATGGATTAGAGCTCTGGAAACATATTTTGACTATGAAGATGTTGAATAAGACAAGAAGGTCAAACATGCTGTCACGAGACTTAAAGGACATGCAACATTGTGGTGGGATGAACTGCAACCTGACAGACACTGCCAAGGTAAGCAGAAAATCAAGAGTTTGGATAGGATGATTGCAAATATGAAAGCGAAATTCATTCCCAGAGATTACCAAATTACTTTGTTTCGGAGAATGAAAAATTTGAGATAGAAGCTGATGACAGTGAAGGAGTACACTGAAGAGTTCTACAGGCTGAACATCAGAGCAGGTCATCGGGAAAGTAATGATGAAAAGGTTGTCAGGTATATGAATGGCCTGAGATACAAAATTCAGGATGAGATGAGCATGATGACCATCCAAATGGTGGAAGATGCTTATCAAATGGCTCTAAAGGCGTAAGAGAAGCTGAACTGAAAACAAGATCAAAGAGGTTGAGGCAGAAGTCAAGCCAGGGGCAAATCAGTTGTCCAAGATAGAAGTCATAAGCCTAAGGAAGACTGGAAGAAACCTCAACCTCAGATTGAGAGAGGTGGAATCTCACAGAAAGGGAAATATGATGGACAGAGAAAGCAATATGCTGATCAGAGAGGAGAGTATGCTGATAACAACATTTTTCCTCATACTAGTGGTAGAGGAAGAGGAAGAAGTGGAGTGATAAAATGCTTCACGTGTGGAAAGGTCGGACAGAATTCTTATGAATGTCCAAACAAGAATAAAGAGTAAGGATAGACTCACATCACCGAAGCACAGAGGTGAAATGTTGAGGCAGAGGATGCTAAAGGCGGAAGATCGCTGATGATGTGAAAAGCTCTTTTAACACCAGAAAATGAGGTGGAGAGTTCAGTCCAAAGAAACAGAGTTTTTCGGACTACGTGCAAAACCAAAGACTGGAAATGAAAAGTTATTGTAGATAGTGGCAGCACGGATAATCTTATTTCTACAGAGATGGTAGAAAAACTGGAGCTGGAGACGATTGATCATCCAAGCCCATACAAAGTTTCATGGTTGCAAAAAGGACATCAGGTAAATGTCACTAAGCAATGTTTAGTTGAGTTTAAAATAGGAGGGTATAAAGATGAAATACTCTGTGATGTTATTCCTATGGATGTTTGTCATCTATTGCTAGGTAGACCATGACAATATGACAGGAATGTGATTCATGACAGGAGAATAAACACATACACCCTAGAGAAAAATGGGAGAACTCACATGTTGTTGCCGATTAAGGATAACGAGGTGAAGCCTGAGGTAAGAAACACTGTACTTCTCATGAGTGGGAAGGAACTTCTTATAGAAGTTAAGAAGAAGGAGGAACCACAATTTATTGTGGTCAAGAAGCCAAATATTGTTTTAACTAGCACAAGGGTAGATGATTTACCAGAAGAGGTTCAGGAACTGTTGGAAGAGTTCGCTGACATAGTAGTGGAAAAACTACCTCGTTTGTTGCCACCGATCAGAAGTGTGAGTCATCATATTGATCTCATACCTGGAGCTAGTTTGCCAAACAAAGCAGTGTACAGATTGATGCCGTGGGAGAATGAAGAGGTCAAAAGACAGGTCCAGGATTTAATGGACAAAGGATTAGTCAGAGAAAGCTTGAGTTCGTGTGTTGTTCTGACGGTACTCAGTCTGAAGAAAGACGTAGGTTGGAGGATGTGTACTGACTCGAGGGAAATTGACAAAATAACCATCAGGTACAGATTTCCATTGCCAAGGATGGATGATCTGATGGATTGCTTGAGTGGGGCCAAATTTTTTTCAAAGATTGATTTGAAAAGTGGTTATCACCAAATCCACATGAGAGAAGGTGATGAATGGAAGACAACATTCAAAACCAATGAAGGGTTATATGAATGGCTTGTTATGCCATTTGGTTTAACAAATGCACCAAGTACTTTCATGAGATTGATGAATGAAGTCCTGAAGGATTTCATCGAATTTTTTTTTATTGTGTACCTTGATGACATACTGATTTTCAGTAAAACAAAGGCAGAGCATCTGAAACATTTGTCTACAGTGATGCAGAGGTTACAGCAAGAGAAGTTGTTGATAAATATGAAGAAGTCCTCATTCATGAAGACAGAGCTCATTTATTTGGGGTTTGTTATTTCTACCGATAAGTTGAGGATGGATCCAGATAAGGTGGAGGTGATTAAGAATTGGCAGTCACCAAAGAATATCTTTGAGGTGAGAAGTTTTCATGGATTAGCTAGTTTCTACCGAAAATTCATTAGGAATTTTAGTGGAATTAGTGCACCGATGATGGACACAGTGAAGAAGAGACACAAATATTTTCATTGGACAGAAGAAGCCGAAAAGAGTTTTAATTTGTTGAAAAGGAAAATCATGGAACAACCAATTCTGGTGTTGCCTGATTTCCAAAAGACATTTCAAGTAAAATGTGATGCAAGTGGATTTGCAATAGGGGCAGTCTTGAGTCAAGAAGACAGGCAGATAGCATATTTCAGTGAGAAGCTGAATGAAGCCAAGATAAAATACTCCATGTATGATAAGAAATTCTATGCTATTATACAGACATTGAAAAAATGGAGACATTACTTAATCCCAAAGGAGTTTGTCTTGTATAGTGATAATCATGCATTGCAATTTGTGACTCAACAGGAGAAGTTGAATCAAAGACATGTAAAATGGGTTGACTATATGCAAAATTTCACTTTTGTGATTAAACATATTTCTGGTATTGCTAACAAAGTTGTTGATGCTCTGAGCAGGAAGTGTTTGCTATTGTAGGAGTTCAGGGTCAAAACGTTGGGTTTTGATGATCTCAAGGAGATGTATCAAGATGATCCAGATTTTAAAGAGGTGTACGAAGCAACTGAGAATCCAATTCTCAAAGATAGAATCCAATGGGCATAATACATGATCTAGGAAGGATTACTGTTTAAAGGTAATCAACTTTGTATTCCAAAATGCTCCATGAGGGAGAATTTGCTGAAGGAGAAACACAGTGGAGGATTGGCTGGGAATTTCGGTCATGAAAAGATGTTTGCAAAGTTGAATGAGTCATATTTTTGGCCAGGAATGCGAGCAGAAGTCAAAATATTTGTGGACAGATGTAGAATTTGTCAACATTCAAAAGGAAAGAGGAAGAATGCAAGTTTTTATCAACCATTACCCATACTTGAGAGGCCGTGGGGTGTAGTTATCATGGACTTCGTATTAGGGTTGCCAAGAACACAAAGAGGGTTTGACTCAATCTTTGTGGTAGTGGATAAATTTTCCAAAATGACACATTTCATTCCATGTCAGAAAACCAGTGACACAACTCACATTGCGAACCTGTTTTTCAAAGAAGTCATTCAACTTCACGGCTTGCCAAGAAGCATAGTTTCGGATAGAGATACTAAGTTCGTAGGACACTTCTGGAGAACCTTATGGAAGAAGATGGGAACAAAATTTTCGTTTATTTCATCTTATCATCCTCAGACAGATGGATAGACAAAAGTTGTGAATAGGATCTTGGGAGACTTGTTGAGGAGTTTGGTGACAGAGCACCACAGTCAGTGGGACAATATTCTTCCACAAGCGGAATTTTCTTATAATGATTCAATTAATAGGAGCACAGGACAGAGTCCATTTCAGATTGTCTATGGCATGTAACCAAGAGGAATTTCTGAGTTGAGATATTCTGAACAGATTGCGACTAGGAGCGCTAGTGCAAAAGATTTTGCAGAGGCGATGAAGGAGCTTCACAGCTAGGTGAAGGAGCGATTGCAACATTCAAGACAAGAATATAAATGCAGGGCAGATCAACGCAGGAGAGAAATTCAGTTTGAAGTTGGCGATTTGATCCTTGCACATTTGAGAAATGAAAGGTTCCAGAGGGGAACATATCATAAACTCAAGATGAAGAAGATTGGACCATGTAAGGTCTTGAAGAAATTTGGGGCGAATGCATATGAGATTGAATTACCCGATGGGATTGAAATTTCTTCGATATTCAATGTCTCATATTTGTACCCTTATAAAGCTGAGGAAGCAAAAGTAGGAAATGAATAGCCAGAGGTTCAGTGGAAAAAACAAATGCTAGTTGCAGAAAAGCCACAGATGGAGCGCATACTGGACAAAAGAGTTGGTAAGAAGACCAGACGAAAGCAATACTTTGAATACTTGGTCAAGTGGAAGGGCCATCCAATTGAAGATGCCAACTGGGAGAACGAAGTCGAAATACAGAAGCATGGACAGATCGTGCGAGAGCTCATGGATAGGAGCCCATGAAAATTTTCAAGCGAGGGAGTATAATGTAGGAGCATCGCCAGCAGGAAGCAAGCGCGCGTAGATGTGGAGGAAAATTGGACAAGCACCAACACATTTCTTGTTGAAATGTTTTGAAGTTTGAAAGTGCCATATAATTAATGGGATAGTTAATAGAGACGTACTCACGTTTATGTAGGAGCATTGTAATCAGACCTTGAACGTCCCACTCTCGTCTGAAGTAGATAGAGGCATTTATGCAAAGTTAATGTAGGTAGATAGAATTTAATGCTTAGATTAGACAGTTTTAGAGCGCAAGAGGGAAATGGGATATAGACACCCTTACTGTATAGTTGTAAGATTATTATGAGCATATCACATAGAGAAGAGAGCAGAGAGTTGTAGTTGAAAACACCCATGTACAGAGATTTGAATTAATAGAAAGAGCTTCGATTCAAATTCATGGTGTCATATTTGTTCTTTGTGTATGCCTGTTGAATATTATGCTCATGGATGTTTACTTTCTGATATACATTTTCTTTATATGTTGTGTATATGATTTCATGCTTTGTGTTTGAAGTCTGAGACGGATTAAGGGATGAGTTTCAATTGTTTCTCTATCTAAGCAAGAGTTCCTGCAAGGAGTGCGTTGACAAAGGGTTCAGAGGTTTGTCTCTGAAAGATTAGATAGGATAGCTTTTGTTCTCATTTCCTCAGAAGTGCAGTTAGGCACAGAAGCTGTGCAAAGTGTGTGCAGGCCAAGAGTAGTTTCAGGGTTTGTAAGACCTAAAGGACTGTTGAGAGACTACTACTACAAGGAATGCACAGAGTCGAAGGACTTTAATTCTTTGAAGTAATTGAAGGATTTTCCACAAGGAGTGCATGCAGGAGTCTTTTTTAAGACTCAGAGTTGGAGAAAGCTCAAGAGGGATAGATTCTTCGCAGTTGTCAAAGAAAACACAGAAGGTTGGTGCCTTGAGGCATTGAAAGGAGGCATCGTAAGTTTGTGTTGCAAGCGGTCAAGTTCCATGGAAAAACACTTTGTTTATGAGTGCAGAAGTTCTTGAAGGGAAAATGGATGGTCGAAATTATCCATGGAGAATTCTCGAAGTCTCACGAGCTGTCGGATCTCGCAGAGGAGCAAGGAGGTTACAGGTTGTTGTTCTAAAGCACAAGCCCAAGGGAAACCAGAGCCGTTGAACAAGATCGACGTGGACCGTTGGATCTATCCCTGAAAATTCATTTCGGGAATTCGTGGGTGGAAGGACCGAAGCTTCGACGTTTGGATTCGCGAAATTGTGAAATCCGAAACCCCGACACAACAAAAGATTTCATAGTGGGGATAGTACTTGGACACATGGCGAGGTCCAAGCAATTCGGCAATTCAGGGTTTGAATGAACAAGGGTAAGCCAAGAGGTTGATGGATCAAATCCCCGAAATGTGAAAGAGAGAACTTTGGGATTCGGGAATTCGGGGTTTGCGGTGACATAAGGTTGGGATTGCGAGTCTAGGACCCCCGATACCTGAAATAGAGAAATTACATGGGTTAGCAGATCGCGAGGAGACGATAGGTGGCAGAAGCCCACGTTAGTTGGAGAGTTGGTGAAGAGATGCGTGGAAGAATGTGGAGGTTCCCGACAAGGGTTGTGGGACCCGGAGCAGGCACGCAAGTCTTTTAGGATTTCAGGATCGGAAGGTAGAGGAGACATAGAGCTCTTGTTTATCGAGCTCATGGTGCACGAAATAGCGTTGACCGTTGGATCAAGGAAAATCTCCAGAACCATTGATTTCTTGTGGAGGTGGAACCTTAGCGTTCCAGCATTTATTGGAACTCGACATATTGGTGTTCGGAGGTCTGAGGGAATAGCCACTTGACCAAAAGACTTGCGAAGTGAGCTCTCCCGAAGTGAGAAGGGAGATTCTCCGAGGTTTTCCATGGGTACAGATTTCCCAAAAGGGGAATAGAAGATCCAATTGTTGAGAGCTCTTTCGAGCAGTGGAAGAAGAACGATCCTGCTGAGTGCGGACTTCTGACCTGCGAGTTGGGAGGGTTGCGTCAAATGTGTAAATGAAGAAGGGAGAAAGATGACCCTCCAAGGGATTAAGAAGCATGTCTCAGTGAGACAAATATCAACCCTTCAAATGAAAAAATATTGCAAAAACGGGTGTCCCTTATATGAAATACAGGTTTTGGAATATGTTGAGGATGACAAACCAAACCTAGAGGACCACCCCATATTAATACAATACAAGGACGTGTTCCCTGAAGAGATACCAGGTCTACCTCCAAGAAGGTACATTGACTTCTCGATAAAACTTACACCAGGAGTAGTGCCAACATCTAGGATGCCATATAGGATGAGTATGCCAGAGACAGTTGAGCTCAAGATACAACTAAAGGAGATGATGGACAAGGGGTACATCTGACCCAGTATATCTCCATGGGGAACACCTGTCTTGTTTGTGAAAAAGAAATATGGCACACTCCAACTGTGCATAGATTATAGAAAACTCAATAAGACAACCATAAAGAACAAATATCCCTTACCAAGAATCGATGAATTGTTTGACCATTTAGGAGGTGATTCCATTTTCTCGAAGATATATTTAAGGTCTAGTTACCATCAAGTCTGAATTAAGGATGAATACATCCACAAAACAACCTTCAGGATGAGGTATGGTCACTATGAGTTTGTGGTGGTGCTAATTGTGTTAACCAATGCCCATGCCACTTTTATTTTCTTAATTAATAATGTACTTAGCAAATTTCTGGACAAATTTGTATTAGTTTTCATTGATGATACCTTAATTTACTCCAAGAACAGAGATGAGCATGAAGAAAACCTTAGACTCATATTTCAAGTACTAAGAGAGAATCATCTCTATGTTAAGTTTAGAAAGTGTGACTTCTTTAAGAAGTAAGTCCATTACTTAGGCCATATCATTTCTAAGGAAGGGGTGGCAGTGGACCCTGACAAGATCAGATCTATTATGGAATGGCCTACCCTGAAGGATGTATTTGATATCAAATCCTTCATTGTCTTAGTAGGCTACTATAGAATTTTCATAAAAGGGTTTTCCAAGGTTGGTTGTCCAATCACTGCCCTTCAGAAAAAGGGGATTACATTCATTTGGAAATCAAAATGTGAAGAAAGATTTCAGGAACTGAAATACCTCCTGACCCATGCACCCATGATGAAGATTTAAAACCTGGATAATGACTTCCTCATGTGTACATATGCCTGGAAGGAAGGCATCATAAGAATCCTTATGCAAGAGGGACGTGTAATTTTCTACGCGTCTAGGAAATTAAATGAGCATGAGATCAATTATGTGAGCCATGACCTAGAGTTGGCTACCATAGTACATGCTTTAAAAATGTGGAGGCACTACCTCCTGGGAAGGAGATTTGTTCTTTTGACAGACCATTGTGGGTTGAGGCACCTATTTGATCAACCAAAACTCAATGCTAGGAAATCTAGGTGGATGGCTCTCCTTAGTGATTTTAATTTTGAAATCAAACACATCAAAGGAAAGGAAAACAGGGTGGTCGATGCCCTTAGAAGAAGTATAAAAATGATTCATCTAGCAACAATAAGTACCTGTGAAACATATGTCAGGGAAAGAGTAAAAAATGCACAAGAGACAGATGCATTCTTCAAGACCAT
This sequence comes from Picea mariana, assembly GCA_032191745.1. Classification (NCBI taxonomy): domain Eukaryota; kingdom Viridiplantae; phylum Streptophyta; class Pinopsida; order Pinales; family Pinaceae; genus Picea; species Picea mariana. The sequence continues at coordinate 778,924 of JASDQU010100011.1, forward strand.
GACTTCATACCTAAGACAAGAGCCTGCAGGGATAAAGTATGAAGGCTACCAGATGCTCGAGGAAGGGATACTGACTTACAAAAATAGATTGTATGTTCCAAACTGTGACGAATTGAAGAGGTTCATATGGATGAACTACATAAGACACCATATACTGGTCACCCAGGATATCATAAAATGATCACGGCTACTAGGAAACAATTCTATTGGCATGGCTTGAAGAAAGACATAGATAAATATCTATGTAAGTGCCTAGAATTCCAACAATTTAAGGCATAACACTGACATCCAACAGGGTTGTTACAACCCCTACCAATCCCAAAATGGAAATGGGAAACCATCTCCATGGATTTCATCACCAGATTACCAAAGTCAACCAAGCAAAATGATGCCATCATGGTCATGGTGGACAAACTAAGTAAGTCTTCTCATTTCATCCCTATCAAGTCAACTTGCAAGGCAATAGATATTGCCAACATATTCATGAAGGAGATATTTAGACTGCATGGCATGCCCAAGGAAATTGTATCTGACAGATATACCAAATTTACTTCAAACTTTTGGAAATCCCTAATGGCCGGTTTTGAGACTAAATTGTTGTTCAACATAGCTTATCACCCTCAAAATAATGGAAGTATAGAAAGAGTGAACCAAATAGTAGAAGACATGATAAGGATGCATGTAATGCATCAACCTAAGAAGTGGGAAGGCTACCTACCATTGGTATAGTTTGCCTACAACAACGGTTATCAAGAATACGTGAAGATGAGTCCTTTCGAAGCCCTCTATGGTAGACAGTGCAAGATCCCAATCAGTTGGAATAATCCAGTGGACAGAATTACAATCAGACCTAACATCCTGAAATAAATGGAACAACAAGTGATCTAGATAAAGAAAAATATGAAGATTTCTCAGGATATACAGAAAATTTATGCTGATAGAAAAAGAACTCCCCGAGAGTTCAATACAAGAGACCATGTCTATCTCAAAGTTAGACCCATGAAGAGTTCTCTGAGAATGGGAGCCTGTGCCAAGTTGGCACCTCAGTATTGTGGACCATTTGAAGTTTTAGATAGAGTGGGACATGTATTCTATAGGATATCACTTCCTCCCACAGTAAAGGAACATAATGTTTTCCATGTTTCATTATTGAAGAAATATGTACATGATGCTAATAATATAATTGACTGGTATGTGATCCAGGTGGAACTAGAGGGAGAATTCCTACTAGAACCCCAATGCATACTAGACAAGAAGGAAACCTCACTCAAGAACCGAACCATTGCACAGGTAAAGGTGCAGTGGAAACACTTTGGCCCAGATGAGGCTACGTGGGAAATGGAAGATGCCATGAGACATGCATATCCAATTTTGTTTACCTCTATACATACATATCGTGTTGATAGATATAACATCGAGGACGATGTTCCTTTAAGGGGGAGGGAATTGTAACACCCTATTTCCCCCAGTCTGTAAATATAACTATATTGGTCAGGGAACTATGGAAAAATCAAAGGTGTGAATGTTTGATTTGATGGAACTTTGTATAAAAGGTCAATGAATGTAAATTATGTTATTGGATACGTGTTGCATGACTACTGGGAAGGGGATGTACTAAGAGAGACCATGATTTCTAATGAAAAGGTGGTGGAGGGGACCTAGAATGGTTGCATTAACCTCCATCGAACCAGTACCATGTTGGATTTAATTGCTCATGATCATAACAACCCTCTGACCAGGAATAAATTACATTCAGGCTAGTAGGTGGGAAGACCTCCTCAATATTTAATGAGGGGATGGGACATACCATCCATTTTTAAGGCTTCCGGACCTCACCACGGAATGGGATTTCGAGCTACATAGAATATTGGTGGAACTAGATCTGAGAGTTTGAGGACTCGAACATCGAAAGAATTGAGGGAGAGTAATCTAAACTTCACAAAAGGGCGAGGTGCGAAGTGACTCTAAGCTGTTGGATTTATAGGACACGTGGCAGAGATCCATGAACTTTGGAGGAAGAACCTGCAGAGAAGTCAAGAGGTGAACACCCGAGGAGTTGGGGGCCACAAAAATCCTAGCCATCCATCGAAACAGAACACATGGCGGGAAATCAACATTTCACTAACTCACAAATCGGGAAAGTCAAAGGCAGAGTTCTGAGAACTCATGAAGTCTGAACTTACGAGTTGATATGAATTGTTGGATAGTGATAGGAGGATGGACTGTATATATGGTCTCAAGGAACTTCGAAAAATCGGGAGTTGGAAGAAGAGAGGCAAGTAGTCTTCCAACTTCACGAAACACGAAGTCCTGATTCGTGAAGGGAAGATCTGGACCATTAGATCACGGGGAGTATCAGATCATTGATATGAGGTTAGTGGAGTTCAGAAGTTCAGACTTCAAGGAAAGGAAGGTTGATTGATTTCCAACTTCATGAAGTGCGAAGTACTGAAGTGTTTGGGAGTTGACCCTAGGTCGTAGCTGGAGGTCATAGGATCGTACGTCAAAGGAAGGAGCTAGCACTTGCTAGAATCTTAGCTCGGAGTTCGCGAGTTTGGGGATCAGAAGAGTCAGGGTTGTCTCACATCCAAATACCCTAAACGTGAACTCACGATTCGATTACAGTCTTCAATCGAAGGGAGAGCGTGGACCGTAGATTGGGCCTCGAAGGGGTTTCGCATATCGGACTTCAGAGAAGAGAAGTAAACTGCCCTCGGAAGATGAAAAATGTGAAGTCCTGAAGCTCTTGGTAGTTATGCCCCAGGTTATATCACAACATCACAATTTAAGGGGCATAGCAAGAGGAGCTAGCACCTAGAGGATTCGTCGATCGAGAAATCGAAAATCGGGAGTATCAGGTTTGGCCCATAGCAAAATGCCTGACATGCGAAGTCACGAAGCGCCTTTTGGATAGGCGCGTGGTCATAGTAAATGGTCTCATGGAGGAGGCTTGGGAAGGTCGTGGGTACCATTAGACTCACACCAGGAACATGAAAGGGTCTGCGTTTAATTACATAATGATTCTGTCAAGGTCTCAAAGAGTTGTTTGTCTCCAGAATCAAAGATCCTTGACCAGAAGGTCGGGATGGTTCCCCGATCTTCAAAATTAGGAACCATAGAAAGAGAGGATTTTTTCCTGTAAGGAGAATGGATTTTTTTTTATTTCTCACCCCATCGTGGGAGTGTTATAGACATTCTCTAGGACATAGATCTGAGAGAGAGCCCCTGATATGGGTGTGTGGTTCCTATCTGAGACACAACTGGAACATAGTGATGGCCTGTTCCTTATAGAGAGTTGAGAACAAATCCAAATGATTCTCCTGTGTAACACAGTGAGAAAGGATATATGCTAAGTTGGACATGCCTGTGGCTGAGCACAAGGTGAACATGTGAACTCCCATGAGCTGGGTGCATCTTTATGAGATAGAGATAAAGACGATGTATTAGCCTCCTCTGAGCAGAAAGTTGATATGATGAACTCCAGATGAATCTCATGTGTAATGCAATGGGAAAGAAGATATGTTGAGTGGACATTCCTATGGATGAGCATAGGTGAACGTGATCCTAGTGGCTGAGCACTAGTGAGTTTGGTTCTCCTGTGGGACATAGTGAGATAGATATATGGACACTCCTATGGATGTGCCCCTAGTGGGTGAGCACTAGTGGGTGTATGATATCCCTTGCTATATTTTTCAAGAGTCAGACTTACCTATAACCTTATTTTTAATGTAAGGGGTACAGGTCGGCCCCACCTTAATGTAAACGATAATTAATATGGTAATTATTAATTATATTTTTTGTTATTGAGGTTGGCCCTATTGTGCCAAAAGACAAATCATTTGATGTGACAAGTCTTATATAAATAAAGATGAATCCCCATTGAGGAAACACACTTATCATTGTGTCATCTCATGATTTCATAAGTTGTGGTATGAAATTATGAGAATTACAACACCCTCTTGTGTGCTAGATTTGGTGATGGTGTGGGAGGTCTTTTTCTTGAGGAATATAGCCAAGGATTCGTTGGGTTTTATTCCCTTGCTGAAACTGGTTTCCCATGATAACTCTTGTGTTCTTGTGCATGGTTATTCTTCTTGTGATCTTGGTTTGCTGCAGTAGTTAGGGTTCAAGTTATAGTTAAACATAAAATTTAAAGAAGATACACGAGCCATAGCTCATTGAAAATATAACAAAACATAGAGACACATTGTTGGTATTGATAACATGGTGAGTATCTATGGTATCAGTTCACAATAGTGGTGAAGTGACAAAAGATGAAGTAAGTACATAGGTGCGCCCAACCTGTTTAAGATGGTACTAATAAGTCTTTGCATGAAGGAAGACCGAGAAGGAGATCAACACAATCTAATAGTGACATGTCATAGATCAGAGTGTCATGAAAAGGACCAATGGAAAAAGTGACGATGCAACACCGAGCAATAGTAATGCGAGGAATTCCTTTCTATACCCAACCAGGATGATATGGATCAGGGTGTGGGGTAGTGGGGAGTTGCAGATGTTGGACTAATTCTTCTGATATCAGATTTTTTTTACTGTCCTTGTCCACAATGAGAGAGGGAAGTTCATTTTTAATTTGGTAGTTGTGAGTAAATAGGGGAATGTTATGGTGACATGGTTCTAGTGTAGTCATGATAATGAGATATGGTTCAACTTCGGTGGGTTTGGTGAGAGATATGACTTCTTGTTGCTTGGGAAAATCAGTGGGTGTCGCCTCTGCAAACATGGTCTTATGTGGGTGGCTATTTTTAATGGCTCGACAATCGACAAAGTTATGGGAGTTGGTATTGTGAAAATTACACCAAACTGCATTTTTGGTCGCCGACGAGGAAGAAGGATAAGGTTGAGAATGAGAAGGAGGTGGGTTATCAGCCCAGGTTCAATTTGGTGGATATCGAATGTGAGGAGCCACCTTTCTTTCTACGGCTAAGGCCTGTAAGAAAGCCTTGTCAAGAGAAGTGTTGTCAAAAATATCTACCACCCGTCGGAGAGGTAACAGTAAACCATAATTGAAATTAATTATTAATACCTCGTTTGGTTCGCTAACATGTAGCTGGATGCGCATCTTGCAGAAGCCATCGATGTATCCTTGAACTGATTGATTCAAAAGTTGAAGGAGTTGTAACTACTTGGCGAGCAAATTCTGAATATATCCTGGAGGGTATATGTGTTCCCTCAATGCTTAATAGAACGTATCCCATGATGCAATGCGGTCATTTGTTGGGGAAGATGATGTACCGAGCTCAAAAATCAATTCAGAGCTTTCCAATTATGTGTCCCACCAGGTTTGTGTGATTCCTTCTTCTTGAAAGATGTCTATCTACAATTTTGTGGCCTCTTTCATATTAGGCGAGGTATTGAAGTAAGTGGAGAGGCTACGAATCTAGGAATCGATTGTCTCTCCATTCATTTGGTTGGAAAAATTAGGTAACTGAAAATGGGAGCCAACTGCATGGTCGTTGGAGGTCGTTGTTGTTGAAGTCGAATCAATTCTTGGAGAGCTAATACCAAGTATGAAACTGGATATAATGTGGCTACGCTGGATTCCTCATTGGAGGCCTCTCGTCGAGGAGACATGGTTGGAAGGAACTGAATAGGCCCTAATGAGGGTGTGAGATTAAACCTAAGAAGGGTAAAATGAATGCTCTAAGAAAAACCGTGAGAATAAGTATGAAGATCTAAGAAACAAAATTGAATCTAGTGGATGAAGTTCTTGGTCCCAAGGACAAAACTTTCTTTGATACCAATTGATCTGATAGTCTGAGGGTGTCTTATACAATGGAGACTCATTTTTCTCTGAATGCAGCTTTACTCTTCTTCATTTATCTGCAGAATCATATTGGAAAGAGAATTTTCCCATAGCTTTTACTGACACAACTAACTATTACCTAAAATAGACATCACCATTATTTACTTAGATTGGCTAATGATTTATCACAAGAAAAGACTAACTGACGCTGACAACGATCATAAAACTATTATAGTATTACTTCTCCTTATTGCCTTTCTTTATGCAGATGACTTGTATTCTATTGTGCACTTCCTAAGGAAGGTTGACCTCCTTCCTCATTGGTACAATTCCTCCCTATTTAGATCCAGAAGCATCCCTCCTTCCACCACCAATGGAGGCAAATTTCGTTGGACTGTCTTGATTGTCATCCACTTGTACTGTATCTGGAGTTTGGTATTATTGACTGAACATGCATGAAACAGGATGTTGTTTGGCACAATCCGGTGTTACTTGCAAGGAAGCTGCGACTGGAGTGTGTTTATGTGATAAATTATGAACGCCCCTATGGTTAGGTTGTTGTTCTCAATGTTGATGTGTTGATCACAATGTAGTCAAAATGAGAGACATCTCTGTGGGTGTCCGATACTGAAATACAACATAGACCTCGAAAGGTAAGAAGTTTGTGGAAGAGTAATGATGTGTCAGGAATGAGATCGATGGATAGAGCAAGGGCTCGAGATGATGGGGGCCTTGAGGGAGACTGCAAGACGTTGGCCAATTCCTGGAGTATAGGGAGTATTGTGGGAGGTCTTGGATTAGTGAGGTTCTCGGGCTGAACATGGTGGGTCAAACATAAAGAGACATTGTTGGTATTGATAACATGGTGAGTAGATATGGTATCAGTTCGTGGCAGTGGTGAAGTGATAGGAGATGGATTAAGTACAAAGGTGCGCCTAGCCTATTTAAGGTGGTACTGATGAGTCTTGGCGTGATACATCGCTTGTCATTTTTGTTGGTAAGGAATACCAAGAAGGAGATCGACACAATATAATGGTGAAATGTCACAGATCATAGTGTCACGAAAAGGACTAATGGAGAAAGTGACGATGCAACACTGAGCAATAGTAATACGAGGACCGCCCTTCTGTACCCAGCCAAGATGATATGGATCGGGGTGTGGGGTGGTGGGGAGTTGCAGATGTTGGACTAATTCTTGTGATATCATATTATTTTTACTGTCGTTGCCCAGAATGAGAGTGGAAAGTTCATTTTTAATTTGGCAATTATGAGTGAATAGGGGAACTTTATGATGACCTGGTTCTAGCATAGTCATGAGAATGAGTGATGGGTCAGCTTTGGTGGGGTTGGTGAGAGAGATGACTTATGGTTTCTCGATAAACTCAGTGGGTGTGGCCTCTATAAAAAAGGTATGATGGGGGTGGCTATTTTTAATGGCTCAACAATCGAGAGAGTTATGGGATTTGGTATTATGAAAATTACACCAAACTGCATTTTTGGTCGTCGACGAGGAAGAAGCATAAGGTTGATAATGAGAAGGAGGTGGGTTTTCAACCTGGGTTCAATTTGGTAGATATCGAATGTGAGGAACCACCTTTATTTCTACAGCCAAGGCCTGTAAGAAATCCTTTTCCAGAGAAGCATTGTCAAAAATATCTACCTCCCATTGGAGAGGTAACTATAAACTAGAATTGAACTTAATTATTAATACCTTGTCTGGTTTGCTGACATATAGTTGGATGCACAGCTTGCAGAAGACATCGATGTATCCTTGAATTGATTGATTCGAAAGTTGACGGAGTTATAACCACTTGGAGAGAAAATTATGAAGATATCATGGAGGGTAGAAGCGTTTACTCAATGCCTGATAGAACGTATCCCACGATGAAATGCGGTCATTTTTCAAGGAAGATGATGTACTGGGCTTGACGATCAATTCAAAGATTTCAAATTGTGTGTCCCACTTGGTTTGTGCGATTCCTTCTAGTTCAAGGATGGCTATCTACAATTTGGTGTCCTCTTCCATCTTAGCCAAGGTCTTTTATACTCCAAACCAATTATACTCTTGACTATCCCGCCTTATGGAAAAACCTCTTTTATTGATGAGCTATAATCAGTTTGGAAACACATTTAGACTCACACCTTTTAAATGGGGAGGGATATTCTATATAAAAGTTATATTGGGATCTCCTTCTGAACCTGGGTGCCAACAGTTTGAATAAATTTGGAGGGGTGCATGCCCATTAAAGTCCTGAAACCCTTGGAGGGGCACACACCCAACACACTCCTGAAACCGTCTGAGCAAATTTCGGATGACGGGAACATGAAGGAAATGACTGCGTGCGAAGAGGAAAGCATCAAACCTTCTCTCTTTAGTTCCATATCCAACCTACAACCAGAAGAAGATGTAACGTTAATTGAAATCCTATCTCCTGAAATAATATTTCTTACGTATTTAATTAAAATTATTAAAATCATCAACATTTAATAAATAGAGTTTTTAATATTAAAATGTCATGTTGTTTGATGCCAAAAAATGTTACTGGTAAATGTAAGCCTAATTGAATTGATTTTAGAGGAACGAACTTCAAGCCAACTGATAGCTAAATATCGACTCCATCCCAAGAAGGGAGAAAAATACAAAGGGAAAGAGTGTATAAAAGGATTTATTTGGATTGATCCGATTATAATTCCTTTTAGAAATGTTGTTGATAAGAAATCTTCCTTCAATATTCCCAAGAAAAATCCCTGAAAGAAATACCAAGAGGGGAAAAAAATCTATAAAAGTGGTCCTTCACATAAGAAAAACCCCCTTAAGGGTGAAACCATGATTTTATTATCCTTAAATATAAGAGGTTTTAGGAGCCCCTCTACAAGGATGCTCTTGGTGAGATTGGTGGAATTGCACAAACCTGATGTCATTTTTCTCGAAGAAATAATGGGTGAGGGGGAAAAAGTGATAGGAACTCTAGAAAAGATCATGAAGGAGTGGAACTTGCTATATGTAGAATCTATAGGAAATTTAAGGGGTTTGATAATTTGATGGAAAAAGTCAATACCCATTTTAAATCCCTCTTTCCAAGTATCTAGACTGAATTCTTTGTTCAAGAATCATGATAGAAGATCTTTATGATAATTTTTATGGACCATATGAAGAGAGAAAATATTTATGGTAGGATTTCGTTTCACTGGAATATATCAAGAATGGGAGGGTTATTATTAGGGGAAAACTAAATTTTACACGTAATAGATCAAAGGTGTGGGGAGAATAACAAGGTAGGACAAACTTGTCTATTTCTTTATATACAACATAGAGGAAGTAGGTTTTGTGAATGTTGAACCAATAAAACTTGTTCCTACTTGGAGAAACAATAGAGTGGGTGAAGCATGCATATCAAAAACACTTGGAAAGTTATTGGTTACAAAAACATTAATGGTGGAATTAGATAGGGTTAGACGATGGTCACATTTGTTGGGGCCATGGTTGTTTCCCCATAGGGATTTTACCATGTTAAAACATTGGTGTGTTGATATTCGATTTGGTTGTGTGAGTAGTTACCGAAGGTGTTTGTCCTCTATTGGAATACCCGTGTTGTCAAATAGTTACATTGTTAAGCCGACAATTTAATGAACATACAACTTGATTTTAATGTCACGGTCTCATTTTTTATATCACATTCAATTTAAATGATTGGGATTAGTCACTATGGAATTTAATTTATTCATTTACCTTCAAAATCAATAAGGGTTTGACATCTATTTATTGTTTTTCAGAATAAAATATGTTTATAAAAATATTGATATAATTGATTTTGATATGTGGATTCAAAATGATTTTTACTATGCAAGGGCTAGTCATGCAAAATAGGAATGGATATGTGAATGCTAATATTATACACTTGATTGGACATAGTTATTTATTGAAACTACTACATGACAATACAATCCAATTGAACCAGATCAAATTCTTGTGTAAATCTAGACTACGACTTCCATGTTCATATTCCCCACCTCATAAATCCATCCATCTGAAGTTAATTTTCAAGAAAAATTTACTAAGGTACCTTCCGATATGAAAAATTTTAGAATGTTGAACTTTCCATGTCCAAGTAGAGTGGGAAGAAAATTTTGGGAATGTCCATTAATTGTCATGTGGCTTGGGAAGACTGAAGAGATCATGTTCGCCAATCAGTCCCAATCATAGTCATAAGATCCCATGGAGAATGGGGTTCTCGGGAGAAGTCATTAAGAAAGTTTTGTAGGAACTTCTGTTTCGAGTAGGTTAACCCAATTGAATATCCACCAAATGTTTTTTTTGGAAAGGTACAGAGACCATCAATTTCAGTTAGTTTCGACCATTTGGTGTTGTCTAGATCCACAATATAGTTTTGACTTCTATGTTGAGGTTTTTTTGGGTCTTTCCCTAGTTACAAACCCTGTGTGTGCCATGTCCAATGGAACATCACTTGCCACATTGATCTGACTATGTGAGGGTGTCTTATACCATTGAGACTCATTTTTCTCTGAATGCACGCTTTTATAGATTTGATTGAGGGATTTTTTCAGTAGACTAATCGAATTGGAAGATTGGCACAATAAAGGATGAAGGAAAACACTACTTGCTGGAGATAGACGCTTTGTCTATTCCTATAGGGGTGTCTTTCTCATACGCTTAAAATAATAAGAGATGCGCACTAGTTCCTTTGGTGTGCATTCTCTCTCTCAACCCTCACTCATCTTAGAAAAAATGAAAATCAATGTTGCACAAGAAAAATAGATAACGGAAGATTCACAAAACTTCATCAAATGTATTAGAGGATTGTATCCCTTCTTAAAAAATCAAGGCGATATTTTACAAACAATAAATGTAGCTTTATTCTTTTTCATTTCTCTGCACAATCATATTGACAAGAGAAATTTCCCATGACGTTTACTGACACAACTAACTATTTACTAAAATAGACATCACCATTATTTACTTAGACCAGTGAATGCTTTATTACAATAAAACACTGAATGACACTGACAACGATAAAAAAAATATTATAGAATTACTTATCCTTCTCACCTTGCTTGTTGCAGATGACTTGTATTTTGTTGTGTGCTTCCTAAGGAAGGTTGATGTCCTTCCTTGTTGGTCCAATTCCTCCTTGTTTAGATCTGAAATCATCCCTCCTTCTTCCACCAACAGAGGGAACTTTTGCTGCACTATCTCGACTGTCATCCACTTGTCATGTCTCTAGAGTTTGGAATTGTTGACTGACCAGGTATGAAACAGGATGTTGCTTGGCACAATTTGGTGTTACTTGCAAGAAGTTGCGATTGGAGTGTGTTTCTATGATATATTATGAACACCACTATGGTTAGGTTGTTTTTCTCGATGTTGATGTGTTGATCCCGACGTAGTAAAAATGAGAGGCATATATATGGGAGCCCGGTACTAAAATCCAACACAGACCTCGAAAGGTAAGAAGTATGTGGAAGAGTGAGTGGCCCTGTTGTAAGGGTTCCACCTCTGCAAATCTGGCATCGGGAGGTGGAATTCTTTGGCATAGTGGCAGTAACTCACCGGGTGACCTCCATGTTTACACATCGCTCCAAGAGAAAACTAAGAGGCAATTCAGGTGCAAGATAGTAGATATAATAAATATGCAGAACATAAATAAATGCTAAAAATGGTAGAATAATAGTAATATAACCAGCATAATCTCCACAATAACACATAAATGATATAAGAACAACAACAAAAATAGCACTTTGATTCAGAAAGCAATGTTCACGGGCCTCTTCAAGGGGGAAACCTCCAGTCGAGCAACGATCTGTTACAATAATAACCAATCAAGGGTTTTCATACCCTTGACCCTTATTTATACTAAATATGTTTATCAAGAGAAGCATCTAGAGGAAGATCCTTCTAGAAGCGGAAGCTTCTATTAGGTCTTCTTACATCTATCTTATTCTATTTTATTGAAAGGCCTTATTAATATTGACCTTTATTACATCTGAATATATTGATCTACCTATGTGTGGGTTAGAGCCCTAACACGTACGCCCCCTTAAAAAAATCCTTGTCCTCAAGGCTTGAGATGTGGAAACTACTGCAGAATGGTAGTTGGTTCCCAAGTGGCATCTACTGGAGTCATATCTTTCCACTGGACTAAAAATTCCTTGATGGTTCTCTGACGCAAGCGATGCTCATGCTGGTCAAAAACTGCTTCTGGCTGTAGCCAAATGGATCCTTCTTCAACTAACTCTGGAAGGTTGGTTTGAATTTGGCAACTAGTTCCAATCACCTTCTTTAAGCATGAAACATGAAAAACGGGATGTAACTTCGACTGATTGGGTAGAGCTAACTGATATGTGACTTGTCCCACATGATTGAGAACTGTATAAGGACCATAAAATTTGGGCACTAGCTTCTGACAATGCTCGGCCTTGAGGGAAGTTTGCTTGTATGGTTGCAGTCGCATAAACACCTGATCCCTTTCTGCAAATTGACGTTCAAAGTGACCTTGATCTGCTTGTTGCTTCATGTGATTCTGTGTCATGACCAAGTTCTCTTTAAGGGTACAAAGAATATCCTCTCGAACTGTAAGTGTTTGGTCAACCGCCTGGACCTTCGAGGTACCTAATAAGTTGGAGAGAACTGAAGGTGTATTCTATCCATATACCACTTCAAAAGGAGTCATGCGAGTAGCTAGATGGTAGGAAGTGTTGTACCACCATTCAACTAGGGGTAACCATTGAGCCCACTGATGTTGTTTTTCAGATGAAAAACACCTTAGATATGTTTCCAACCACTTGTTGACAACTTTCATTTGACCATCAGTCTGGGGATGATAAGTTGTGCTGAGATGCAATTGGGTGCCTTGTAGCTTAAACAGTTCTTGCCAAAAATTGCTTGTGAAAGTTGGGTCACGATTAGAAACAATAGAGTGTGGCATGCGATGAAGCTTGAAGACCTTGTCTATGAAAATTTGAGCCACTGTGGATGCAGTAAATGTGTGTTGAAGAGCACAAAAATGAGCTTACTTGGAAAGGTGATCCACAAAAACCATTATGACTAATTTATTCCCTGATTTGGGTAAGCTGGTAATAAAGTCCATAGAGATATCCTTCCAAATAGCAGGTGGAATCGGAAGCGGTTGTAGTGTGCCCGAATATTTGAATGTTTCTCCCTTATTGCATTGACACACCTCACATTTAGCGACAAAATTATGGTTGTCCTTTTTCATACCATCCCAGAAAAAAGAACGTTTGACCCTGTCATATGTTTTGGTCAAGCCTGAGTGCCCCATTGTGGGTGTAGCATGAAGCTCAGAAAGTACCGTGGATTTAAGCTTTGATTGTTTACTTAAATACAAACGACCTTTGTATCGAATCTCATCCTGGAGCCAAGAGTACTCTAGGGAAGCCAGAGCCTTGGTCTGCAATTGTTGGATCATATGAGAACTTTTGGGATCTTGAAGCCATTCCTAGCGCACAGCTTGGATCCAATCGAGTATAATGAAGGAAAGAGAAAAAAGGGATCCTTCTTCTTCATATTTTCGGGACAGTGCATCCGCCACTACATTGTCTTTGCCCTTCTTGTAAATGATCTCATAATAATATTCAAAGAGCTTAGTCACCCATTTTTGTTGCTCCGGGGAGGAAATGCATTGTTCCAGAAAGTACTTGAGGCTTTGATGGTTGGTCTTAAATTGGAAGCGTTTCCCTAAGAGATAAGGGTGCCACAAATCAACAACATGCAGAATAGCCAACATTTGCTTTTCATAAATGGGTTTGCCCAGATTCCTTTTAGACAGTTGCTTGCTGGTGAAGGCCAAAGGTTGACCCTCTTGCATAAGGACAACACCGATTCCTTTCCCTGAGGCATCACATTCCAACACAAAGGTCTTTGTGAAATCAGGAAGGGCCAGAACCGGAGTGGTGCACATGGCCGTCTTCAAGGTTTGAAAAGCTTGAGCAGCGACTGGAGTCTAAGTGAAAGAGTTATTTTTTAGGAGAGAAGTGAGAGGTGCTGCAATCTTTCCGTAGTTCTTAACAAACTTGAGATAATACCCTATTAATCCCAGAAATCCACGCAAGATTTTGAGAGTCTTTGGGTGCAGCCAGTCTTGCATATCTTCAATCTTTTTTGGATCCACCTTGACGCCATCCTTGCCAACCAGATGACCCAAGTATTCTACTTATGAGGCACCAAAAGTACATTTAGACTGTTTCAGGAAAAGTTGGTGCTGAAAGAGCAGATGGAGAACTTGATCCACATGAGTAAGATGGTCTGTCCAGGTTTTTCTATAGATGATGATATCATCAAAGAAAACTAAGAAAAAATGTTGGAGAAAGGGACGGAAGACATGATTCATGAGGCTTTGGAAGGTGGAGGGGGTATTACACAAGCCAAAGGGCATGACTAAAAATTCATAATGGCCCTCATGAGTGCGAAAGAGAAGCGTGTGTGAGTTGGATCCCACTTTCTTTCAATAAAAACTCATAGTGGCCCTCATGAGTGCGAAAGGTCATCTTGGGAATGTCTACCTCTTTCATACGTATCTGGTGATAGCCCGAGCAAAGATCAAGTTTAGTAAAGAATTGGGCACCACTTAATTCATCCAAGCGGTCATCAATGACAGGAATGGGAAATTTGTCTTTAATGGTCAGTTTGTTGAGGGCATGAAAGTCAGGACACATTCTCCAAGAACCTTCTTTCTTTAGGACCATGACTACAGGAGAAGAGTAAGGGCTCATACTAGGGCATATAACGCCTGCATTAAGGAGTTCCTAGACCATTTTCTCAATTTCATTTTTTTTTGAAAAGGGGTGGTGATATGGACGGATATTGGGAGGAAGGCTTCTGGGTACAAGGGGAATGGAATGATCATGAAAACCACGGGAAGGAGGGAGTCCTTGGGGAGTGGAAAATACCATTTGATGTTTAGAAAGGAGGGCTTGGAGGTCATGTGGCACCGGGGGTGTCTCTGTTGCTTGTATCGCATGGAGTTGGGCAATGACACCAGAATGACCTTTTTTGAGCATATTTTCCATACGATGGGAACTAATGACCTCAGGTGAACCAACAGTGATGCCTTGGAATTTATATGGTGGCCTCCCTGGTCAAATTGCATGCTTAATGCCTTAAAATCCATGAGAATGGGACCCAAAGTTCTTAGCTAGTCTGCACCCAACATAATGTCACAACCACCCATGTCGATAGAAAACATATGGGATTTCAGGTGGTAGTCACTGATTTGGAGACACATATTTTCACAGCGCCCTCCACATTTCATGGGACTACCATTGGCAATCATGATTTGGAAATTGTTGACAACATGGATCTAGCAATGAGTTTCTTGGGCAATGCGGCGATGAATAAAATTATGGGTGCTTCCACTATCAACCAGAATGATGACCTTTCGATGCTTGATGTAACTGATCAACTTGAGGGTTTGGGGAGTAGAGAAGCCAGTGAGAGCATTGAGGCAAATGACCAGTTCTACTTCCGGAGGGTCTGAGGGAGGGGTTATGTCAGTGATTTCAGGTGACTCAGACACAAGGGGAGTTTCAACATCCTCTTCCAAAATATCCTCAGAGATGGCCATAAAAATATTTTTTTCCTTACACTTGTGGCCCGAGAAATATTTTTCATCACAATTATAACAAAGGCCTTTGAGTTGGCGTTCAACCATTTCAGCCCTGGTCAATTTTTGAATCTTTAATGGGGCTGAGGGAGTAGTGGGAGTGATGGGTTTAGGGCGAGGGATAAAGGAGGGTTTTTGGTTTTGAGAGGATACAACATGTTGTGCTTCTTTATCTATTTTAGTAGCCTCCACCCAGCTCGAGGGTCGAGCCATGAGGACATGGGCCCGAATTTCCTCCTTGAGGCCACTGATAAAACACTCTCGAAAGAAAACATCAGTCATGCCCTCTGTTCGAAAAGTTAGGCGCTCAAAGGCAGCTATGAAGTCTTCTACTATTCCGGATTGTTTCAACTTTGTGAAACGACCCAAATGGTTGGTGTCTATGTCAAAGCATTCATAAATCTCAGTCACAAATTGGGTCCAAGCAATATACCCTTGACGGGAAGTTTTTCTCCATTTCCACCATTGCCAACGTTCTTGATCTAGATGGAGAACATCATACTGAAGTTTGGCCAAGTCATCTGTGATGCCGTATAAAGAGAAATAATGTTCCATTTGGGTTACCCAACTAGTGGGGTCTGATCCATCAAATTTGGTCACATCCACCCGTGGAAGGCATAGGTCACGTTGAAAGTGATGGGGCGGAAAGGTATGGCAATGGGAGGAATGTTCGCCTTTGGTCTTTGGAGGTGCTTCAGAGAAAGGGTCATCTGTAGGGATCTTCAGTTTGGTGTAGAGTGATGAAAAGATATATTCAAGCTGGGTGGTCAGTTCTTGTTTGACTTCCTCCATTGAGGATTGCATGGTTGTATTTATGGTGGTATTGATGGATGAATCGATGGAGGCAACGGTAGCACTGAGTTGTTTCACTTCTTTTTGGGTCTTGAGGAAACCAGATTGCAAGGTGTTGAAGTGACCTTCTAGATCTTGGCTATGGGTATGGGCCATGAGGATGGGTGAATTGAAAAGGGGTGGGCGAGGTAAAAAATTTTGCTGAAAAATGATATGGATGAATGTGATAAGGGCGAAGAGATGAATCCAATGGAATAGGTCTCAAATAATGGTGAAAAAATTTCCAGACTTTTTTTCTTTTTTCTTTTTACACCTGTGGAGTTATACTCTGGTTTGAAGACTACTGCAGTGATGAAATCCCAAAATGATTAACCAGAAAGAAATGTGTATTTACTTGGCAACCCGAACACAGTTGCGTAGCAATAGATCTGGTCTATTTTAATTTGTTTATGTTTCTGTCCCCCAAGGGTTAGGTATTCAAGGGTTCTATAGACAAGGGTTTTCCCTATGCTATAGTTCTCTGATATGCGTGTGGGGTCCAACAGCAGTACTCGGCCCAATATCTCAGGGCACTAACTAAGGAGGATAGACCGTACCCTTATCCGTACTACCCGACTACCCAGGTACTAGAGAGTATCTTCTCAAGTGCTGTTCTCGGTGACACTATAGTAGTCTAACGGTCGATAGGTTTATCTAAAGAGGGATTCAGGAAATCTAGGCCGATCCATACATAGGTGTTGTTTGATTCTCTACCACTCGAAGGGGTACCAACAGGGGTTACAAGGGTGGCTAACAGATGTGCACTTAAGAACCACTTGTATTTCCTACGTGTATGAATCCCTCAACCGCAGGTTTATGCGCGTAACGATAGATTTCTGTGGCTTAAAGACGCTGGAATACGTCTCTACCCTGGAAAAAAAATTCCCACAATTTCTACCAAGGAAAGTGCTCTGTTACCACTTGCAAGATAACAAAATTAATAAATATGCAGAACAGAAATAAAATGCTAGAAATGGAAGAATAATAGTAATATAACCAGCATAATCTCCACAATAACATAGAAATGATATAAGAACAACAATAGAAATAACACTTTGATTCAGAAAGCAATGTTCACGGGCCTCTTCGAGGGGGAAACCTCCATTTGAGCAACGCTCTGTTACAATAATCTCCAAGCTAGGGTTTTCATACCCTCGACCCTTATTTATACTAAATATGTCTATCAAGAGAAGCATCTAGAGGAAGATCCTTCTAGAAGCAGAAGCTTCTATTAGGTCTTCTTACATCCGCCTTATTCTATTTTATTGAAAGGCCTTATTAATATTGACCTTTATTACATACGAATATATTGATCTACCTACATGTGGGTTAGGACCCTAACATCAGGGTAAGGGATAGTGATATTTAATTGATTCTTGGGTGCGGGAATGGTAAGAGGTAACTAGAGAATGTTCGATAGTGTCTCAGGTAACCAGGAGAGATGATGGAGAATTGGGTAATGATGCGTCAGGAATGAGATCGATGGATGGAGAAAGGGCTCGAGAGGGTGGGAGCCTTGAGGGATACTGTGAGACATTGGCAACTTATGGGAGTAGAGGGAATATTGTGGGAAGTGTCAGATTAGTGAGGTTCTCAGGCTAAACATGGTGTGTCAAACACAGAGAGACATTGCTGGTATTGATAATATGGTGAGTAGCTATGGTATCGATTCGTGGCGGTGGTGAAGTGATAGAAGATGAAGTAAGTACATAGGTGCGCCTAGCCTATTTAAGGTGGTATTGATGAGTCTTGGTGTGATACACCGCTTGTCAGTTTTGTTGGCAAGGAAGACCGAGTAGGAGATCAACACAATCTAAGAGTGACATGTCACATATCACAATGTCACAGAAAGGACCAATGGATAAAGTGACAGTGCAACACCGAGCAATAGTAATGTGAGGACCTCCATTCTATATCCAACGAAGATGATATGGATCGGGGTGTGGGGTGGTGGGGATTTGCATACGTTGCACTAATTATTGTGATATCAGATTATTTTTATTTTCGTTGTCTAGAATGAGAGTGGTGAGTTCTTTTTTAATTTGGCAGTTGTGAGTGAATAGGGGAATGTTATGGTGACATGGTCCTGGTGTAGTCATGAGAATGAGGGATGGGTCAGCTTCAGTGGGGTTGGTGAGAGAGATGACTTCTGGTTTCTCAGGAAACTCAGTGGGTTTGGCCTTTTTGAATAAGGTATGATGGGGGTGGCTATTTTTAATGGCTCGATAGTCGACAGAGTGATGGGAGTTTTTCTTGTGATAATTACACCAAACTTCATTTTTGGTCATCGACAAGGAAGAAGGATAAGGTTGAGAATGCGAAGGAGGTGGGTTATCATCCTATGTTCTATTTGGAGGATATCAAATGTGAGGAGCCACCTTTCTTTCTATGGCCAAGGTCTATAAGAAATCCTTGTCCAGAGAAGCGTTCTCAAAAAGATCTACCTCTCATCAGAGAGGTAACAATAAACAAGAATTGAACTTAATTATTAATAGCTCATGTGTTTCGTTGACATGTAGTTGGATGCGCATCTTGCAGAAGACATCGACATATCCTTGAACTGATTGATTTGAAATTTAACGGATTTATAACCACTTGGCAAACAAATTCTGAAGATATCTTGTAGGGAAGAAGTGTTCCGTCAATGCCTGATAAAACATATCACATGATATAATGCATTCATTTTTCGAGGAAGATAGTGTACTGAGCTCGACGATCAATTCAGATATTTCCAATTGTGTGTCCCACCAGGTTTGTGCGATTCCTTCTAGTTGAAGGATGGATATCTACAATTTGGTGGCCTCTTCCATATTAGGCGAGGTCTTGAAGTAAGTGGAGAGGCTACGAATCCAGGAATCAATCCTCTCTCCATTCATTTGGTCAACAAACTTGGGTAATTGAAAATGGGTTTCCAGTTGCATGGTCATTGGAGGTCGTTGTTGTTGAAGTCAAATTAGTTCTTGGAGAACCAACGCCAAGAATGCAACTGGAGTTGATGTGGCTACGCTGGATTCCTCACTGGAGGCCTCTCATCGAGGCGACATGGTCAGAAGTAACTAAATAGACCCTGTGGAGTGTGTGAGAGTAACCATGAGAAGGGTGAAATGAACGCTCTAAGCAAAAGCATGAGAATAAGTATGAAGACCCAAAAAAAAAATTGAATCTAGTGGATGAAGTTCTTGTTCCGAAGGACATAACTTGCTATGATACCAATTGATATGACAATGCAAGGGCGTATTATACCATGGAGACTCAATTTTCTCTGAATGCATGCTCTAATAGATCTGAGTGAGGGATTCACTCAATAGACTAATCTAATTGGAAGTTTGACACAATAACGAAAGAAGGAAAATGCTACTTGTTGGAGATAAACTCCTTGTCTATTCCTTACGTTGTCCACCAATGAACTGAAGGGGCATCTTTCTCATATGCTTAGCATAATAAGATATGCGCACCAATTCCTTTGGTGCACATTCTCTCTCTCAAACCTCACCTAGCAGTAAAAATGAAAACACGAGATTGTTATCTAACTCGTCTTAGAAAAATTGAAAAGCAATGTTACACAAGAAAAATAGATAATGTAATATTCACAAAAAATCATCAAATGTATTAGAGGATTGTATCCCTTCTTAAAAAATCAAGGAGATCTTCTACAAGCAGTAAATGTCGCTTTATTATTCTACAATTCCCTGCACAATTAGATTGGAAAGAGAAATTTTCCACAACGTTTAATGACACAACTAACTATTCACTAAAATAGACATCACCATTATTTACTTAGACTAGCGAATTCTTTATTACAATAAGATACCGACTGACGCTGGCAACGATCCAAAAACTATCATAGCATTACTTCTCCTTCTCTCCTTGCTTGTTATGGACGACTTGTACTCTGTTGTGTGCTTCCTAAAAAATGTTGACGTCATTCCTTATTGGTCCACACATCAACACACACGTGCATACCTTATCATCCGATACAAATGAAGAGGATCCACATGGATTCCACATGGAACTTAAGTGGATAGTGTGTGGGAAAGACCTATAAACTTTAAGAGACTATAACTTATAACCTTAAACTTAAATTTTAGAATATTTATAGTCGTTGGAAATCTCTTAAAGAGTAGAATATATCTATGATCTCGAAGTTATGTTTAGAAGGGTGTTTAAGGAGAGGAAATATTGACACCCCACTTCCCTAGGAAGCATTGGGAGTTGAGTGTGTTACACTTGGGTAGATTAGGAAATATCTATGTTGATGCATCGATGGATTTATGTGTACTCTACTAGGGGATAGAAATTATTTCCTTCAAGTCATTTAAGTATTATCTTTCTTCAAAAATAGTTTTTTCGATATTAAAATAATAATAATAATAGTAATTTTTTATCATCGAAGGTTCAAGATAACAAATAAATTATCCTATGTAATTACTTCTTTCTAAGTATTCTATGAAGGGATTAAAATTTCTTTCCTTAAATCCATCCATCAACTTTCTGAAAAAAAAGGATTATAAAAAGACATATTTATCATGAAAGGTTCTAGATAACAGATCACTTTCATAGGTAATGATATCTTTATATCTACAAAATGAAGGATGGTAATAGATTTCCTTTGATTCATTTCACTTAGAGAAGCATGATGCACTGCAACCGGAGTGGAAGAAAAGTGTCACGATAGAGGATTTAAACTATAGATCATGGTAGATATTTTCTGTTGAATTTATTGAACTTTGGGAATGTCCGTTAACTATCATGTGGTTTGGGAAGAGTCTTCAGATCCCGTGAAGAATGGGGTTCTTGGGAGAAGTCATTCGAAAATTTTGGTAGCGACTTATGTTTTGAGTAGGTTAACCCAACTTACTATCCACCACACAAATATGATTTGGAAAGGTATGGGGACTGTCAATTTCAATAAGTTTCAACCATCTTATGTTGTTGAGATGAAAAATTTAGTTTTGAGTTCAATGTTGAGGTTCTATTGTGGTTTCCCTAGTTACGAACCTGTTGTGTGGCATGTCCAATGGAACGTCACTTGCCACATCAACACACATATGCCTACCTTTTCATTTGGTACATATGACGAGGATCCACATGGATTCGACATGGAGATTAAGTGGATAGTGGGAATTAAATACCTAGAAACTTTAAGAGACTATAACGTATAACCCTAAACTTAGATTTTAACATATTTATAGTCGTTTAAAAGCTCTTAACGACTAGAATATATCTATGATATCGAAGTTATGTTTAGAAGGGTGTTTAAGGAGAGGAAATATAGACACCCCACTTCCCTAGAATGAAAAGGGGGTTGGATGTGTTACACTTGGGTAGATTAGCGGATATCTTTGTTGATGCAATGATGGATTTCTATGTACTCTACTAGGGAATGAAATTTTTTTCCTTCAAGTGATTTCAGTATCATTTTTATTAAAAACTGATATTTTAGATATTAAAATAATAATAATAGTAATTTTTTATCATTAAAGGTTCAAGATAACAAATAAGCTATCCTATATAATTAATTCTTTCTAAATATTTTATGAAGGGATGGAAATTTCTTTCCTTAATCTTTATCATGCAAAGATAAAAAACTCTTAGGTAATGATATCTTTATATCTACTCAATGAAGGATGTCAATTGATTTCCTTTGATTTTGATTCATTGCACATAGAGAAGCATTATTCACTATAACCCAAGTTGAAAAAAAGTGCCATGTCCAAAGGAAACCTTATGAACTAAAATGGAAAAAAGTTTGAGGTTAGATGTCTAATAGCTAACTATTTGTTAATTGCCATTCTCCAAACTTAAAATTAAAAATAT
This sequence comes from Picea mariana, assembly GCA_032191745.1. Lineage (NCBI taxonomy): Eukaryota > Viridiplantae > Streptophyta > Pinopsida > Pinales > Pinaceae > Picea > Picea mariana. Next base: position 800,977 of record JASDQU010100011.1, read on the forward strand.
CCATATTAATCAAGATCTTTTAACCAACTAGAAGTTTACATTGTACACATATTTTGTTTTCTATGATCTGTCTTAGTGCTTAATAGATATGGGGTTGACAAAAAAAAACAAAATCCATGTGTCTTTCATGGTCCAAGACAATAAATCATCTATCTTGGTAAATTCTTATAACTCCACCATGAATTGAGTCATATGTTAGGGGATATGTTGGAAATTCATCCAAACAAGACACCCGTTAATCTTGAACTACCTCCATATGGTTCTTCCTTTGGACAAATTACCTAATGAATGTAATATTCTAAATGGATTGACCTAACAATTTATTGAACAAGGGAGGGGCATACTAATTATGGATATCACTTTTTTATGATACTAAGTTTGTTGTCTTCGGCATTTGATGGCACCACTTCCATAACCCAAGCAATTTCATTGACAAAGGAAGCAAAGAAACCACCCAGATTATAAAAATTCATGTCCATGTCGTTGCACTTTACATGCATTTTAACTAACTAAAATAGGATTATACATAAAAAGTAAATGAGACCTCTTGGTTTCACATAAGAATAGCTTTCAAAGAGACCTCAAGGTTCTAACCAATTTGAGAATTTATATAGTGCTATACTTATTCCCATGGAATCAAGCACCTTAAACAATGAGCCATATAAAATATTGTTGTTGGGTATGGAAACAAACATAATGTTATGATCCCAATCATAGGTGCAACACTGCACTCTAAATTAAACTACACATGTGCCTCATATGAATATCTAACAAATAAGACCACTATGCTGGGAAACTGCATCTCATCCATGAATTGTGTCTCATTCATAACCTTCTAAACCAATTAAACAAAAAAACATTCATAACATTCTAAACCAATTAAACAAAAAATCATTAAAATTTCAAAATCATGAAAGATATTTAATTTTTTAACTCTTAAATTTAATATATATTACATTTTTTTAAAAAGACATAAAAAAATCTAATTAGATAAAATGAATTAATGTTTAAAAAAATAAAACTAAAAATATACTCATTTCACTCCCTTTCTTTGGGACCAACAAAAATTTGTCTGTATATACTACTAGCACAACAGCTAAATCGCTGTTGGTTAACACTGAAAGGTTGATAAGATGAAACAAATCCTTAAAAGAAAATATTAAATTTTATTGTTGATTAACAAATAAACTGTTGCACTTCATTTATCTGGTGTTAATATTTTAATTTCTGTTAATCACTTATGTGGCAATCAGTTAGCTATCAAAGTAATTTTTAAATATGATTAGGTAAATGTAAAAAAGTAAACACATAAACAGATGTCTTTATAATAGCTAGGAAGTTAATGATTGAAATCACAACCATTTATTTTGTGTGACTACTAAGAATATTCCAGCCATATTTAATCCTATCCATAGAAAACTTATTAAGCACTAAACCCCTATTAAATCTTCCCATTGTCAATAGGTGTACGCCTTTCAGAGTAATAAATATATAGTATTCTTAGCCACAGGTCACGCCGATGTTGTAAGCAAACTTTTTTTTTTTTCCAGAACCAAAAAGTAATGTAATTCAATATAAATAAAAGTTAATGACATTCAATCGAAAAAATAAAATCATAGATCCATATATTTTTTTATTTCTGTTTACAGAGCGCTGAGCTCTATTTTTGTTTATAGGTGAAAGTCAAAATGCAATCTTAACAAAATCTGGTATTCGATTCAGGTTAACAGTAGCAACAATGCTCCAAATTTCATGGGTCCATCATTCACAGTTGTAACATTCAATGTGATGACATATGAATGTGCTAGACCAGAGTAGTATCCCAATTTTCCTTCGTGCTCGAGGAGGTCCAAGTGAACCACCATTATGATTTTTTTCTATCGGGAATTGACTGAGCTAGGGTATGAAGGGTTGTTTAAGGGAAAGGAGAGAACATGGCTGGCTGGGCCAAATGATGGTTGTGCAACGTTTTATAAAAATAATCAGTTTGACTTGGTAAAGCAGTGGTGGATACATCTTTCCCGATATCATTTTGACAACATTTCCCTTAATGCCATCCTTTCATTAAAAAACACTAGTCAACCTCTCTTCATAGCTAATACCCACATCCATGCAAATCCTAATAACAGTGAAGAAAATCTAGGGCGGGTTTATTTCTTGCTCAAGGAAATGGGTAAATATGATGGTCCACTTGTCATGTGTCTTGGGAAGACCGAAGAGATCATGTCCGTTGAACAGGATCAATCATAGCCATCAGATCCCTTGGAGAATGGTGTTCTCGGGAGAAGTCATTCATAAAGTTTTGTAGGGACTTATGTTTCGAGTAGGTTAACCCAACCGACTATCCACCAAACAAATACATTTTGAAAGGTATGGAGACCATCAATTTTGGTTAGTTTTGACCGTTTGGTGTTGTCTAGATCCAAAATATAGTTTTGAATTCTATGTTGAGGTTTTGTTGGGTCTTCCCTAGTTAAAAACCCTGTGTGTGCCATGTCCAATGGCACACCACCTGCCACATTGATCTGACTGTGTGAGGGTGTCTTATACCATGGAGACTCATTTTTATCTGAGTGCACTCTTTGATAAATATGAGTGAAGGATTCTCTCAGTAGACTAAGATAATTGGAAGTTTGGCGCAACAAAGGAAAAAGGAAAAGCTACTTGTTGGAGATAGACACTTTGTCTATTCCTTACGTTATCCACCAATGAACTAATGGGGCGTCTTGCTCGTATGCTTAGAATAATAAGATATGTTCACTAGTTCCTTTGGTGCACATTCTCTCTCTCAACCCTCACCTAACAGTAAAAACGAAAACAAAATATTGTTCTCTCACTTGTCTTAGCAAAAACGAAAATCATTGTTACAGAAGAAAAATAGATAACACAATATTATAAAAAATTCATCAAATGTATTAGAGGATTGTATGCCTTCTTAAACAATCAAGGTGATATTCTACAAATAGTAAATGTATCTTTATTCTTTTTCATTTCTCTGTGCAATCAGATTGGCAAGAGAAATTTCCCACAACGTTTACTAACACAACTAACTATTCACTAAAATAGACATCGTCATTATTTACTTACACTGGTGAATGATTTATTACAATAAAATACTGACTGACGCTGGAAACGATCAAAAAACTATTATAGCATTACTTGTCCTTCTCACCTTTCTTACTACGGATGACTTGTACTCTGTTGTGCGCTTCCTAAGGAAGGTTGAATTCCTTCCTTATTGGTCCAATTACTCCATGATTAGATCCGGAAACATCCCTCCTTCCACCACCAACGAAGGAAACTTTCGCTGCATTGTCTCGATTTCCATCCACTTGTCCTATCTCTGTAGTTTGGCATTGTTGGTCGACCAGGTATAAAACATGATGCTACTTGGAACAATCCGGTGTTACTTGCAAGGAAGTTGTGACTGGAGTGTGTTTCTATGATAAATTATGAAGGCCACTATGGTTAGGATATTGTTATTAATGTTGATGTGTTGATCCCGACATACTCAAAATGAGAGGCATCTTTGTGGGTGTCTGATATTGAAATCCAACACAGACCTCGAAAGGTAAGAAGTCTATGGAAGAGTGAGTGGACCTGTTGTAAGTGTGCCACCTCTGCAAATCTGGCATCAAGAGGTGGAATTATTTGGCATAGTGGAGATAAGTCTCCAGGTGACCTCCTTGTTTATGCATCGCTCCAAGAGAAAACTGAGAGGCAATGTGAAGTAAGGGATATAGAACTTTAATTGTTTCTTGGGTGACGGAATGGTAAGCGGTAAGTAGAGGATGTTCGATAATGTCTTGGGTAACTAAGAGAGATGATGAAGCATTGGGTAATGATGTGCTAGGAATGAGATCGATGTATGGAACAAGGGCTCGAGAGGGTGGGAGCCTTGAGGGAGACTGTGAGACATTTCCAAATTCTAGGAGAGGGAGTATTGTGGGAGGTGTTGGATTAGTGACATTCTTCGGCTAAACATGGTGGGTCAAACAAAGAGAGACATTGTTGGTATTGATAACATGGTGAGTAGATATGGTATCGGTTCACGACAGTGGTGAAGTGATAGAAGATGAATTCTTGGCCTGATACACCACTTGTTGGTTTTTTTGGTAAGGAAGATCGAGAAGGATATCAACACAATCTAGCAGTGACATGTCACGGGTCACAGTGTCACGAAAAGGACCAATGGAGAAAGTGACGATGCAACACCGAGAATTAGTAATGCGATGACTGCCCTTCTGTACTTTGCCAAGCTGATATGTATCAAGGTGTGGGGTGGTGGGGATTTGTAGATGTTGGACTAATTCTTGTGATATCAGATTATTTTTACTGTCGTTGTCCAGAATGAGAGTGGAAAGTTCATTTTTAATTTTGTAGTTGTGAGTGAATAGGGTATGGTTATGGCAACCTGGTTCTGATGTAGTCATGAGAATGAGGGATGGGCCAGATTCGGTGGGGTTGGTGAGAGATATGAATTCGGGTTGCTCGGGAAACTTAGTGGGTATGGCCTCTACAAACAAGGTCTGATGCGGGTGGCTATTTTTGATGGCTCAACAGTCTCAGAGTAACAGTAGTTGGTCTTGTGAAAATTACACCAAACTACATTTTTGGTCGTCGATGAGGAAGAAGGATAAGAATTAGAATGAGAAGGAGGTGACTTATTAGCCTAGGTTCGATTTGGTAGATATCTAATGTGAGGAGCCACCTTTATTTCTACGACCAAGGCCTATAAGAAATTATTTTCCAGAGAAGCATTGTCAAAAATATCTACCTCATGTCAAAGAGGTAACAGTAGAACATAATTGAAATTAATTATTAATACCTCGTCTGGTTCATTGACATGTACCTGGATGCGCAACTTGCAGAAGACATTGATATATCCTTGAACTGATTGATTCGAAAGTTGACGGAGTTATAACCACTTGATGAGAAAATTATGAATATATCCTGGAGGTTACAAGCATTCCCTCAATGCTTGATAGAACGTATCCCACGATGAATTGAGGTCATTTTTCAGAGAAGATGATGTACCGAGATCAACGGTCAATTCAGAGCTTTCCAATTGTGTGTCCCACCCGGTTTGTGCAATTCCTTCTAGTTGAAGGATGGCTATCTACAATTTGGTGGCCTCTTCCATCTTAGGTGAGCTATTGAAGTAAGCTAAGAGGCTACGAATCCAGGAATTGACCGTCTCTCCATTCATTTGGTCGGCAAACTTGGGTAACTAAAAATGGGTGTCTAGGTGCATGGTCGCTGGAGGTCGTCGTTGTTGAAGTCAAATCAGTTCTTGGAGAGCCAACATCAATTATGCAACTGGAGTTGATGTGGTTGCACTATATTTCTCACTGGAGGCCTGTTTTCGAGGCGACATGATCGGAAATAACTGAATATACCCCGAGGAGGGTGTGAGGGTAACCCTGAAAAGGGTGAAATGAATGGTTTGAGAAAAAGTGTAACGTCCTCGGCCATCAACCTCTGTCCATAACGCTACCTCAGACACACGTGGTCTCAATCTATTTTATAGGTAATTCTAATTGTCCATGCCCAGACATGGACCTACTGGGCAATTTCTGAAAGAGCTCTTTTGCAGAATAAAACACATATAAAGTTAACAGAAAATAAAAGAGATAATTTGGAAACATGCATGCAGTGAAACACATAATATTATTACAAGAATCACAAACATGCACTAAAATACATCATTTAACCATTAAGCACATAAATTATACTTATATCTTAATTGAAGCACACCAACGACATGCATAACTTCCACAAACCTCCCAGCCTTAGACTATGTTGCTCATCACTCCTAACAATGGTTCACCCCTGAGATGGGACTAAAATCTATCGGGAAAGGGATTCCTAGGCTAGGAAAGAACAATAGGAAGTTGCACAGTACAAGAGAAATGATTTCCTCCAAGGATCCACTGACGCCCACATCTCATAGACTCTCATTACCCACATGCATGTCCCACCGCAGGAGTATACACCTTCATTATCCAACATTCCATCAACTGCTTCACCTCCCTTTCTAGGGCTTTAGCAATCAGCTTGATTAGGAATTCTCAGAGATTTTTAGTTGCTACTGGACTCCCTCTAGGAGAACTCACTTCCACAACACACTGTCTCACCTAGAGAGAGTTTCTCATAGGCATGACAACCTGCTTCTTCTATCCACAGGCCTGACAACCTTCTCCTTTTCTCTCGCTCTCAGATAACCAACAGTAGACTCTAGTGAAACCCCTTTAAAATTCATCTAAGGTACATGTATCTTGGTTATTTCAGAAAGGCATAGGATATGGCTCAATGTTTTCAGGCTCTAGAGGTGTGTGCATGATTAGAGGTGCATTTGGTTTTCATAAGTTGCAGAGATCAAAAAATGAGGAAAAATGGTTGTCTGCATGAATCCTCAGTCCCCTTACCTGCGAGAGTGGGGAGCATGGAAATAATGGCGAGC